>APFE030963885.1:31128-46815 GCA_000404065.3 Pinus taeda | reverse complement strand
TTTGTTGATGGAAGGATGAGGAAAGGGCCCCATGAGATCACTATGGATCAGATCTAGAGGAGAGGATGCTCTGTGAGTCTTGCCGGTGTCAAACTTTTCTTTGGGATGTTTGCCAAGAACACACCCTTCACAAACTCCTTCGGAGGAACTGATATTTGGCAAGCCTTCCACCATCTCATTCTTGCTTAGCTGCTGCATATTCCTGTAATTTACCTTTCATGCCAAAGTCTACTACTATCATCAACATGTGTAAGAAATAAGGAGGATTCATATTCAATAAACTCAGAAAATGTATACAGTCTGGCTCCATTGTTTACCTCACCAGTTGCAATTTTGGCGCTGCTATGTAGATCATATATGTTTACTGCATCTGGAGTGAATTCCACTCTCTTTCCAGTGCCGGAATGAGTGATCTGATAAACTAAAAGTAGGTTTAACAAAAGTTTTGGAACATGAAACACATCTTCAAAGCTTCCATGTAAAGTTCCACTCTACCTTTGCCAGTGATCTCAATAGGTGAGTCATCTCCCATGAGGATGGGAGGTTCTTTGCATGCATCCAAAGAGGAATAGACTTCCTTTGTAGCAGCCATATGATGTGATGCATCAGAATCTATAATCCATGCATCAGGAGAAGAATTAATTGCATCTAAAGCATGAAAATTATTACCTCTCCTGTGTGGCGGATCCCCAATTTTCTTCTTGGCGCCCTGAGTGATGTGATCCCCAAGGTTGTGCTTCTTAAAGATTTCTTCCATTTGGTCAATTTGTTTCTTCATGCAAGAGGATTCTGGATGGAATCCTCTTTGACAGTAGGTGCATCTGTTTCCTTTCTTCCCTTTTTCATTTCTCAAGCCGGAGGAGTCATTGAAGGGCTTGGTGTACCCTTCCTTCTTTGGATGGGAAGGCGCTTTTCCCTTGTCTTTTTGCTGCTGATTTTTCTGACTTGAATCAGATCTGTGATGTTTATTGTGGCTGATATCATGCACAACAAGTGCATGCACTTTTGGAGGTTTGATTTTCCCCGTGCCAATGAGTTTATCTTGCTCAAAAATATGGGACTCCATAAATTCTTTGAGAGAAGGCATAGTGTAGGATTTATCTGTTGCGAGCCTTATTGAATGGAATGTAGACACAAAGACGGAGTATTCCAGTCCGAGCTTTGACATAATAGAAAGAATTTGGCAACTCTCCTCCTTGGATTTGTCAATTCCACAACCCTTGAGTTGCAGCAATAGATCATTATATTTGGTGAAGAAGTCTTGAATTCTATCATAGTTCCGTGGATCCAATGATAGCAACTCCACTTCGAGCATATGTCCTTTCATCTCATCTTGTTTCCCATAGAGATTTTCAACCTTTTCCCAAATCTCATTGGGAGTATTGCAAGCAGATAGATGAAACTGCAACTTTGGAGAGATGCACATGCATATGGATCCGTGGGCTTCATCCATATGGTTGAGGTACTTGGATTTCTCTATGGTTGAAGTGGGTTCCACTTCTGTAGCCATGGTAATCCTGTACAACCCTTTTTGACGAAGGTATCGAGCCATTTGGTCCTTCCATTCGTGATAGTTGTACGATGTTAGGATCGATGCTTTGGGAAACTCCATTTTTCTGTCAATCTTCAATCTCCGAGCTGTAATACCTGCGAAATAAAGTACTGGTGCGCCTTTTATCTAGCATCTTGTGGGCTCTGATACCATGTAAATGTGTTAGAAAACCTGCACAGATGAATCTAGTTAGTAAAGTTTGAACACACAGCTTTGTAGAGCAAAAACATTAAAAGAAAATCGAAAGAAGAAAAGAATGATTCATTAGAAAATATGTTACAATGCTCATGATATAGCATTACTGGGTGAAAATCCCAAGGTAATGCACTATAGTGGTGATCAATGAGAAGACTCAACACCTACAACAAGTTCCGGAGATAACTAGTCAGTTGCAGAGTTAAAGAAGGAGCAAATCAAGGAGTAAATCATGCAAAAGGAATCTTGCATGCAATCCCATGCTCTAACTAAGAGTCCGCATGTAGATGTGTAGTAGTTGCATGTAGTCGCATGCTCTAACTAAGAGTCCACTTGCATGCAATCCAATGCTCTAACTGAGAGTCCGCATGTAGGTGTAGTAGTTACAACAAATCTACCAATTATGTTTTTTTCTTTGAAAGTTATAGAAATTTTGGTTATAATTTGAAAATATTTAACAAGAATTTTTGTAAATCTAAGTAAAAGTTGTCAAAATTCATAATTTTAGGTGTCGTACACTTTTTTGATGGTGCTGAATCTATTTCTACCATCAAAAACATGATTCAAACACTGCATCTACAATTTTTTTTTACTTTTTTCCCTGGATTCCAACCACTTTTAGCCCTCAAGCCAATTCCTCTGCCTCCAACCCCCAAAGAAACAATTTTATTATATTACTCAAATCACACCATATATTTATGGTGCTTGTGAGATTCAACCAATTTTAAACATAAATAGAAAAATTGAAATATTCTCTCAACATCCACTTACAAATCTACAACTAATTTTAAATTATACATGAAAAATTTATCATCCAAAAAAACATTTGATATACACCTTTTATTTTACCAGTAATACACAATTCAAACCTAGGGATATACACTTAGATCAAAATGAGAAAGAAATCAAGGCACCGAACTTTAATTATTGAGCCAAAGACTTTTTCTTTTTTTTTAAAGAAAACCCGAAGCATTTAAATTTAATTTACATTAAGCTAAACCTATGATTCCTTGTTACTCCCACTTAAATTAATATGACAATAAATGATAATCATAAATGACTAGTCTAGCATCTAACTCTGCTAGCTTTGATTCATCTTCAAAATCCAACTGAAACCTTTGACTCTGATTTTCAACGCGATTGGCAATGAAAAATAAGGCTTTTCTTTAATCCTTTCATTCCTTCTTGAATATTTGAATACAATCGGATATGGATTGGTTTTCAATCGAGGTATAGGAGGGGATGATAAGAATCCAACCGGTGACAGTGGGATAATTTCAATTAGGGAAGGAATACAGGGTCGGTATAACTGGATGATGGTCGCTCATGATGTAATTTAGAGAAATTATATTAATTTATAAAGATGATTGAAAATGTGTTAAAAAATGAGATTTAAGAAAATGGATTATATTTCTCATATATAATATTTATTTATAGAAAATTATATTTAATATATGAAATTTTAGTTTTCCCCGGTTGATATTTGATTTTTATGTAAATATAATGGGATAATGATTTAATTAGTGTAGATTTGTGCATTTCAATCATGAAAAATTGCTAATTTTTTTTAGAGTTGTAAAATATATTGTTCTGGTGAACAATTTTTTTTTTTTTTTTTTTTTTTTGGAATTATAAGGTTTTTTTGTTATATGGTTTTTTTTATTATTTAATGTTATATATATATAATCAGTTAAGTGGATAAAAAAATTAGCATTAAATTTGGATATACTGTTAGAGAAAAATATATTATAATATATTATAATATTATTTTTAAAAAGATTTATATATTTAAAATCTGTTCGATCAATTTCTATATTATATATTTAAAATTTGCAAAATATGTGTTTGTAGTTTTATGGACAACGGGTTTGTCTAACCTATAGAAAAACAATGATAAAATTAGAGATATATAAAGGTTTTCTCAAAAATAAACATTTTCATGTATTTGCACTCAAACCACTATGTTGTAATCTCAAACCTATATATGAAGCAACCAACTAATCACTCATGTAGGCTTCCTTCTAGGATTTTTTTTTTTTTTTTAAATATCATGCACATTCCTAACACTAAAAACATACATGCGTTCTCAGTTGTAGAAACACATGCATGTTCTTGTTTCTATGAATGTGTGTGATCTCCTACAACTAGGAACTTTAACACATGGGAAATGATTGAGGTGGGGTTGGGGGATGGGAAGAGAGGGAGTAATAGAGGGGCCATGGGAGATAAACATAGAGAGAGAAGGACGAGGCACTGGGGAAAAATGAGTGGTTAATTGAGGGGAAAAGAGGGGATATAGAGATGAAAGGTGAGAGAGATAAGGAAATAAGGTAGGGAATGGAGACAAAAGGAGTGGGGGTAGAGAGAGAGTTGTGGGAGACACATGGAGCAAGAGGGAGACAAAGTTGGAGGGGGATTTTTATGAAGGAATGAATGGGAGAGTGAGGGGGAATAGAGTGAGAGAGAGAGGAAGGGAAAGGGACAAGAGAGAGAGTGAAAGGGAGAGGGAGGATAGAGAGTGTGAGTGAGTGAGTGAGAGTGGATGGGAGAGAAAGAGAGAGAGGAGAGGGAAGATAGAGGACAAGTGAGACATAGAGAGATGATCAGGGGGAGAGAATGAGAGAGGGGAAGAGAATAAGGGAGAGAGAGAAGGATAGATGGAGGGAGATAGAATCAAATATGTAGAGAGAGAGAGAGTGGGGGGGTGGGGGGGGGGGGGGGGGGGGAGGGGGTGCAGTTGTTGCAAAGGAGGGACTGAAGGAGGTATAGAGATTGTTGGGGCCTTCGTTTTGATTTTAAAAGATTTTGATTATTTTGGTTTTCCATGTAAAGAAGAGGAAACAAGTGGTAGAAACAATGATCAGGTTGTGGTGAAGATAGATGGGGTGGAAGGTAGGAATAGACAGTTGCAGGATGGTTGTGGCAAAGTGTCAACAAAAGGCAGAGGCAACCGAGTGGACAAGACAAATGAGAGGCACCCAAAGAAAGGAACAACCGAGTGGGAGCTGGAAGTGCAAGTGGAAGAAGGAACACAAAAGTAGAAAGTCATAAGGAGAAAGGGGTTGGTTGCAGTTTGATGGATCAGTAGCATCTACACACGGATGAGCAGAACCTCTGGGTTGAAGATTGAACCAGTAGCCGAGAAGCAGGCTGAGTCTATCATAGGAAGTTAGATCCTGTAATCGGGTATTTCTTGTAGTTACATGTGGCTAAGGCCGATGTATTATGTATTTCTCTTCTATTGACTTAAGGTGAATGAAGATCTAGACTGGTTTCTTAGTACGATGTATGTGTTCACTTATGATATATGGACCCACTAAAATTTTAAATATATTTTAAGTCTATGTATGTGGTAGCTTCATAATGTTGAATGATATGTTGTTGTCCTGAATGTGTGTATGACGTTGTTTACATATTGATGGTTGATATACCCTTGACCCCATGGTGAACCCTTTTTATTTCTGGTCGTGGCACGCCTTGGGTGAGACTCCTTACCCTTTGGGTAAGGTGAAAATGTCAGCTTTGTCCGACTACAATGAGAAATTGTTGGCCCTTTGGGCCTGAACCCAGGGTCTCCCCCTAATGACACTTTTGTGCCAACAAATGGTTCTACTGTCGGGACCAGAAGTTACAAGAACTAGTTTGGAACATGATGTCGAGGATATTGAAGAAAAGAGATTAGAGATTGGTGGAATAACATAATATATTAGTTGATAGAAGAACAAGCTACTCAAAGAGGTCAACTAATTGCCAAAGTTAGTGGAGAGACTCTGTATGTTGAGGGTGATAGTGACCAGTACGAGATCTTCTGGTGCAAGTTCCTAGAAGACTTGTATAATTGGTTAAGAAGGCTGAAAGTGTAGAATCAATCAGGGGGAATGACATTAGCTCATCGCAACTAGACTTCCTCAAACCTTGTATCACTCTAGCAGTTAGACAATGATCTGACAAGGGCAGTTGACTTTTGGGTACAAACTATAGTGGAAGGATACATAGTCAAGTTTTCTGCAGAAAGTTATCAATCCTTCTCAAGGGTGGAAGTAGTGTTCTGATCTGGGTTAAAAGGAAGGTTGGTGAGGGAAGTTTCATTGTGGATTAAAATGTTCATGGTAGAAGAGGGAATACTACCCTCACCTACCACGACGATGGTAGCATAAAACCCCAGTATTAAGGGAAGGACCTAAGGGGAGAATGCTACTGGTTAGGGAATAGAGATGTTTTTGAAGGAATGGATATAGAAGGGTTGCAGAAAGATAGAGACGTTAGGGCGTAGAGGAGAGCACTGTTAGCTGACAAGTTGTAAGAAATAGTGGTGACTCTGAAGAAGAGAAAAATAGGACCCCGCCAATTAGGAGCGGTGTCGAGGAACCCTCAAGAGGAAGGGAGAGTAAAACAAGATGAAAGAAAAGATAAGAATGGTGATTGGAAAGACAAGAGCTAGAATGATAAAGAGGATCTTCCTTACTGTTTGCGGGAAGGATAGCGGAGGAAAAAATGCCAAGCAATTGTGAAGAGGAAAGGGAAGAGGAAATGGGTAATTTCATGAGAAGGTTATTTGTCAAAGGAGAAACATCAACAAGAAGTCAGCAGCAATATCCCCAAGGTACAGGTAGTATTCCTCTTGAACTTCCCCTGGTGCCTTACTACAATCGAGAGAAATTTGTTATTAAATTAGATAAAGCAATATAGTACACAACGTGCATGAGAAATATAAGGCCAGTTTCAATACAGTAAATAACAGGGGAATTAGTGGTATTAGTAATCTGGGACTGCAAGGATCTCAGTAGCCTAGAACCAAGGGATTTGTGTTATTGGTGCATACTCAAATAAACATGGTAATATTTTTACTAGATATCGAGAGTTTGCGGATAGAGGAAATGAAGATGTAGAACAACATTGGTATCTCTGCGAAGCTATATGGAGAGCACGACAGAAACCAGATAAAATCAAATCAGTTGAGTTCCAAACCACGCTAAGGGGGAGAGATCTATGTCAGTTTATGAAATGGGAGGAACAAAACCAAAATCCCACAGTAGATGAGATCAAGAGGGAGTTCGTGTAGGAATTCAAATTACCTCAGACTCACTAGAAAGGGTTATCGAAGGTATGGGAAATCAAGTAGAAGGAAGGCGAAACTACTTGGGAACTAATGCAAAGATTTAAGGATGCCATTGCTAATCTGAGTTACAACCTAGATCCTAATCACCAGAGAGACTGGTTCATCAAGGCACCCTTGCCCCTTACAAGGATGTTGTCGATGTAATAGAAGATCGAGACTCTCTAATATGACTTAGAGAAAGCGTCATGCATAGAGGCTATGGTTGGTTATCTGCATGAATATCAGGGAGGGATAGGATTGGAGGATCCATCAATTATGGGCCTTCAAAATTAGATTGCCACCTTAACAAAGAAATTGAAGGATTTATAGTCAATTCCACTAGTCATGCCCACTGTATGGTGCAAACACGACATGGTTGAGGGACATGTCATGACAAAATGTCGAAGGTTGCGGGGGATAACCATTTAGGGGGGATTACAGGATCATCAAGAACCTCACCAATAGCAGGAATTGCGGTAGTAGGAGCGCAAGGAGCTTTCCCCGGACGAAACAATCAAGAATACTGTGAAATTTGTAGGATGTATGAACATATGCCATGGATGCACTTGATAATACATAAGTATTCCAATGTTTCTAATAACAACTATTGTGAGTTTTTTGCATCTACAACACGTCACACTGACTAATGCAAGGTGTTAGATGCTCTAGCAGAATGTCTAGATAGATTGACATTCAGAATCAATGAGTCTAACAAGGGAGGCCGAGGAGTAAATGGGAGAGGAGGAAGAGCGGGAGGAAGAGGTACCATAAGGTGCCACAACTGTGACAAAGAGGGGCGCATCCCTAGGAAATACCCACTCCCTAGGATACCATGGTGTTCACAATGCAGAATCAATACACACGCCACAGAGGATTGCCCAGAACTCATTGCAAAGTGGGAAGGAAGGACTAGACAGAGAGGGCTAACCTGGTTAACTCCAAAGCTAGTATAGACGATGGTCTTGCCGTAACCAATATAAGTATAGCTACAAGAGGGGGCAATGAAGATGGGGGAAGATCGAGGTGTGGTGGGCCCACCCTTGATCATTAAGGCAGTATCCCGAAATAAATCATACAATCCTGAGCAACCAAAGTATTATTATCACGAGATAGCTAAATTGTTCGAAGGGATGACTGAGATAAAGGAAAACTAGAGATAGAATAACCATGCATTGAACAACACTCATCTGATAGAAGAATGTTTTAAAAGGTTCCTATAGATCGCTGAGGATGAACACATGTTAAAAGATTTGCGCAAAAGTTTAAAAACATCACTGCGATAGGAGGAAGGGGAAGTGGAATGACCATATGCAAACTTACTAGAAAAGCATACCAGAAGAGTGCAACGAAATAAGAAGAGAAGTGGAAAGGAATTCTAGATCAATGCTCAAGTTGCAGGATTCCAAATCAAGGACACAATGTTGGACCTAGGATCGGATGTAAACATCTTTCCTAGGAAAACATGGGAGGCAATGGGGAAGCCACAACTAAAATATTCGCCGATACAATTGAGAATGGTGAATCAGTATTGTATCCTACCCATTGGAATGCTAGAAAATGTAGAAGTGGATGTGGCAGTAGTATGAATGTACACTGAATTTAAAGTAATTGATATAATGGGTGATAAGGACCCATATCCAACACTCCTTGGGATCAACTGGGCCTATGAGAACTATCCTGTCATTGACCTAAAAAAAGAATTAATGATCTTCGAAGCCTAAGGAATGAGGGTGATACAACCCTTGGACACCTATCAAGGACCCAGGTTCACGGAACCTATAGATGATAGGGACGAGCTAGGAATGCTACACTAGCTATACACACTAACAATAGGTAAAAGAGAAGATTACATAAATCCTATAGCAGGAGGATCTATCAGTTGGAGGAGTATTCAGAGCTCGAAAGCTGGTTTGGAATCCTTGTGGGATACATCGAAGCAAGGCATATATGAACTCAATACCAGACATTGCACAAATATAGACAGGATAAATTTTATAGGGGCAGAGGTAATCGTCTATCCCAAATTCAACAGCAATGAACCAGTGGACATCTTCTTAATCAAAGTAGATAGAGAAGTAAGGGAAGATCACAAAGTTCCATTGCTAGATATCGTGCTCCTTTCCACACCGACATGGTGGTGGAGAAAACACCACAACATGTTGTAAGAATGAGGAGCCATAAAGCAAGCCATGAGGGAGAGATTTAGTGAGGAGGAAGACCACCCTCAAGATAATATGAAATACAAAGGTGATTCAGATCCTAATAATCACTTAGAGGCCTACATAGGTAGTTGGAAAAGAAAAAGGATTCTGAAAGAATTTTGGGTACATGTATTCATACATACCCTAGGTACCATTCCACAAGCTTGGTATGTGCAAGAGGAGCTTCGTAAATAATGACAGATTGGGATACCATGGTGGCTCAGTTCATTAGTAGCTTCTCATTCAAGGATGATGATATATGCATGACCAAGGCACTACATGGAATTGAAAGAATCTTGTTCACCCTAGGACAAATAGTTGAAGGTTGCGGTGATGAAAAGTTCTTACAATATCTTTATGACACAAGTTCTCCAGAATATGTGGCTTGTGATAAGGTTGATGTAGAACTAGATGAGGATGGGTTAAAATGATTGATACATTTGACATTTGAGGAAATAGAAGGGGAAAGAAATATATGAGAAAGTTCTACATGAGAAGCCACACACCTTCTACTGATGAAATTAAGGAAGCAAAATGTTGGAAGGGAGGATTAACCTAAGATGGCATTTGTATGGGATTATTGGGATGAAAAGATGACAAAAGAAAATTTTGACTTGTTGCAGGAATACCAAGACTTGTTTCCAGCGTTAGTAGTGAAGCTAAAAGGAATAAAAGCAAACATAGGGGAGATGAAGATTGTTCTAAGGCTGGATGCCCGTCTAGTGAAGCATAGGTCGCATAGATTGAACCCTAGGGTGAAATATTAAGAGCGAGATTGACAATATGTTAAAAGAAGGGATTATATTTCCAGTAGATGATGCAAAGTGGATAAGTTCTATAGTCATACAAAACAAAAAAGACACGACATAAATCATGGTCTACATTGATTATAGAAGTCTGAACAATGCATGTGTGCAAGATCCCTTTCTGACACCCTTTAGTGATGAAGTCCTAGAAAATGTAGCAGGAAATGAAGCATATTCATTCACGGATGGATTCTTAGCCTACCATCAAGTCCAAATAGTCAAAGAGGACAAAAGGAAGACAATGGTCACCACTAAATGGGGGTCATATGCTTACAATGTAACGTCGTTCGGGTTGAAGAACGTCCCTGGGGTCTTCTCGAGGATTGCTATAGCTGCATTCCGAGACTACATTCATAGGTTTCTTGAAGTGTACATGGATGACTAGACAATATATAGCATGCTGAAGAAACACACAAGCTTACTAAGGGTCATGTTCGAAAGGTGCCAATAGTTGCAAATTTCCTTAAACCTAAATAAGTGCATTTTTGCAATTCCATTTGGAACACTACTAGGCTACATTGTCTGCAAAGATGGAGTGTATGTAAATCCAACAAAGTGATCCAAGAGGATCCATTGATTCAAATTGCACAGGTGTTCAAGTGTCATCATCAATATTCAGTGTCATCGTCGCTTCATTTCAGCTTTGACAGTTTGACAGTGTTGGTTATCGATCAGGTTGTTCAGGTAATGTTCATAGTGTTCATGGCATTCAGTTGTATGGGTTGTCCCTGGCTGTCGACTTGAATTCATCGACAGTTCCACTAGGAATGGTCGACGACATGTGTTTTTTCATTTGACAAGCAGGATTTGGGTTCGACATGAGTTTCGTCATGGCAAAGGATCGATATCGTCATTTGTCGACAATAGGCATGGGTTTATTGTCATCATGTGACGAATGTCACGAACATCACATTGTGACAATATTTTGCATATGGGTTTCTAAAACTACATGAAAACCCTAATCTATGTATCAAATCCTAGACCTATTCCTATGTTCTACCACGATAATGCTACATCAAAACCTAAACTAAGTTGAAAAACCAAAATACAATACCATTGTATTAAAATCAACATTCAAAACCTAAAGATCTAGAACCTAACCTATCAAAAACTATGTATTAAAAAAAATATATTACAACATTCAAAACTATGTTATAAACACCCTTGGCCTTTATAAATAATGTAAAACATTACAAATAACTATATGACAGGTCCCTAACTACAGTGGTTAGCTGCGTCGGGACCGTGTCATGTGAATCGATAAGCTACAATGTGTAAGATTTGGAGTTAACAATTGTCTTGACCATGCAGAAAACCGTATCAGAACCATGGGACATGTGGACAAACTAACCGCCAGAGGATATGTCACCACGTTGAAGTTTACATTTAACCGCTTTCAAACTGCAGTGGAACCGAGTGGCATGTGAATGCAAGTAATTCACCAAGCAGATAACCACCATCTGGAACTGTTAATGTAACCACCGGTGCGCTAACCGCGGGGATTGTCCAGCACTCACATGTGTTGTCACCTTTCCTCCATGCGATTAGCTTCTAGCTAGTGGTTTCGGGGTTAATACAAGATCATTTTTGGGTTATTATTGTTTAGTTTGTTTTCAACTAATTCGAAGACCATGGCCTAATCAACCAAGGTGGAAAATCATGACAAAACTAAACACATTCAAACCCTAAAGTCAGCTCATTCACCTCAAATGCAGTCAGGGATGTTTGAATGTACTTGCAGGCCTATAAGAGGCAATTTTTCTCATTAAAGAAGAGATTGGTGGTTTTGGGTTTTTGTATGCAAATTCTGCAGGTTAGAGGTTGTTTTTGTTTTCAGTGTTTCAGGAGCATTCGAAATTGGAATTGGAAACCGTAAGCGGCATTAGAAATCCGATTCAGAGAGATATTTGATGATAAAGGTCAGAATTACTTGTGTGCAAGTTTAGTCTATATAAATCACTATGTAATCAACTCCTTTCTTCTCATTCCTAATAAAAACAGTCCCCCATCTTGAAACAGACCCCGAGACGTATTCCATTAGGGACGAACTCCATAATCAATCTTACTGTCTGGTATATCTGCATATTTTCTGTTTTTCAGTTTTGTTTTGCATCTTACTTATGGTTTATCAACTATCATAAAGTGTTATCTCCAGAAGTTTTCCTCGATTTCTGTGCTTTCAGTTAACATTCAACTCATTAATGGCTAATCATTTCTACATCAATATTTAGTTTATGGTCATTTTAGATCATATAATTTGGTATCAGAGTAGGTTTCATTGTAGATTTTTCCATTGAATGTTAACCAGGTCAAAGTCGCAACGAGAAGAAGGAATCCTTAAGCAGATTGATCCAGAGATTGAAAAGAAATGAGTCGTTCATAAATCGACCATTTCAGGACCTAATGCAGGTTAAAACACTAAAACTAAGATGAGTGAAGAACAATTTCAACAGGATTTCTTAACCATGTAGTAGATGTTGGGAGAATTTTACGAAGACAAGAAGGCAAGAGATGCAGCTTCTTCTTCAAGGCCATCGAAGAAGGACAAAGGTAAAGGGAAGGATGATAAACCACCTTCACCTTCATCATCTCCATCATCCTCTTCTTATTCTTCTTCCTCGAGTGAAGAATATGAAAGAGAAAAGAAACCTAAGAAAACATCTCTTTTGAAAATTGATGTTAAATTTGAGTTACCTGTTTATGATGGCGAAATGAATCCGGAAAAGCTAGATAACTGGATAAAGCAGTTAGAAGTGTATTATCACATTCGAAAAATTTCTAGAGATAAAACTAAAATTTAGTTAGTTACACTTAGAGTGGGGGGAACAACTTTAATCTGGTGGGAAAGCAAAACTCAGATAGATGTAAAGTGTAAAGGAAAAGTCATCTCTTCATGGTCTAAGTTTTTGAAAGCTCTTAGGAAACAGTTCTATCCTTTAGGATACATGCAGCACGTTTTTATTAATTGGCAGCATCTGAGGCAAGGTAAAGGGTAAAGTGTTCAAGAGTTTACTCAGGAGTTCAGAAAGAAAGCATTGGAACTTGGTATTTCGTTTGATACACATGAAACTTTTTAAAAATACATCGGAAGTTTACATTTATATTTGCAACATACTTTTTTGATGTTTAATCCTGATGATTTTGATGAGGTGTGTGTTCAGGCCATACATATTGAATCAGGTGGTAGACCATTCAAGTTTTCATCTCAATGATCCAAAGAGTTGTAAACCAAATATTCCAGTGACAATAAGGGGAAGAACATTTCGAAGAGAAAGAAATCAACGATCGTTCATAAGGAAAGGCCTACTTATTCTCATTGCTAGAGAATCAGTCATGATGAATCAAAGTGCTGGAAACTTCATTCAGAACTTAAGCCCAAAAAGTTCCTTAAGGTGAAGGATGAAAAGAAGGCCATTGCAGCAGTCCAGTAGGATCTAGGTTCAGATTCAGGTGATGAAAGGAGGATAACCACCATGGTTATGATAGGTAAAATTTCTGCTAGGTTCAAGTTCGAAAACTATTTCATCTTCTTCAAACATAAATCCTCCACATGAGGATAAAAGAGTTGAACTCTTCCAAATAAGTATAACTTCTAAGCATACAAAGATTGACACAATGTTTGACATTGGATCACAAGAGAATTTTGTTATGAAACCGGCTCATAAAAAGATAGAAAATATAGATCAACGCCTTAGAATTCAGCCTCTTCGAGGGGGAAACCTCCTTTACATTACACAAATGAACAGTTCTTCGATGACACAAATGACAAGAAATCCTTTCTATATATAGGAGTCTAAGGGGTCTAATATAATAAGAGCTGACATAACAATAATAACACATATTTCATTAAATTTGGAATTAAATAGTGGATTTATAATTTCAAAATAACTAAAAAACTCAATTCTAGTGATGTCGTTGTAATATAAATTTTCTAATTTTAATGAAATATGTGTTTAATAATATAAGGGCACAATAATATAGTGGGCTTCTATGGGGAACACTAATAACAATAGGGGGCTTCTATGGGGACTACATGGGTACAACAATATAATAAAAGGGTTGTACTAATAACAATAAGGGGTTACACTAGTAGTATAGGGGCCTAACATGCCCCTCTCCTTCAAAAAGTGTTGTCTTGAACGCTTGAGTAGTTCTTGATGCTTTTGTATAAAATTCTTGTCCTTCCATGTGAAATATTCAACAGGAAAGTTCTTTCACTTGATAAGATACTCAAAAATTGATCAATTTCAAAGCTACCGGGTTCTTATTTCCGCGATTGCTCCAGGTTCTAATATGATTTTTGCTTCCTCGTCAAGTTCTGACAATATTATTTGAACAAGGATATTCTGCAAATTTTGAATGAGTGGCCACACTTATTTTTCCTTCTTCCATTCATCCCTTGCTTCATTTACCCAATCTAGTTGGATAATTTAAATAGCACAAAACAATGCTTCCACATCCTCATCCTTTCTTGAGAGTGCATCTGTAACGAAAAGTTTCTTCCCTTTTCTGTAGATGATGTTAAAGTCATAACCCAACGTATTTGTGACCCATTTTTTATGTTCTTCTAAAGATAATATTTGTTCTAAAATGTATTTAAGACTATCATGATCCATTTTTACCTTGAAGTGTCTTCCCATTGGGTAAGGTTGCCATTTCTTAAGTGCATGTAGTATTGCTAACATTTCCTTCTCATAAATAGCTTGCTTGAGATGTAACTGTAAAAATACCCAATCACCTACATCAAAACATTTTTCACTATGATGTTAATCTACCTATTTTTTCATTCGATTTTGCACCAAAGTGGTGTTATCCTTTAAAATTTGGAGAACTTGTTGTTGATGCTCGATGTGATCTTTCACTGCTTGAACATTTTTCTTCTTGATATTTCCTTCTATCTTGAGAGTTTGAGAAGTGGTAATTTCTTCCAATGCTTTACAAGATATGGTTGGATTCATTTCTTGATGCTCGATGTGACCTTTCACTTCTTGAACATTTTTCTTCTAGATATGTCCTTCTATCTTGATAGTTTGATGAGTAGTAATCCTGACCAATGCATTACAAGATATGGTTAGATTCATTTCTTCTTTCTCGATGTGATCTTTCACTTGAACCTTTTTCTTCTTGATATGTCCTTCTATCTTGAGAGTTTGAGTGGTAATTCTTGCCAATGCTTTACAAGATATGGTCGGATTCATTTCTTCTTTCTCTAAGGTTGGGTCCTAGAGTATATCCTCTTCTTTTGATGTTTTTTGATCCTTTTCTTCCTCCTCTTCATACTCTATGTAAAATAATTTCTTCTTAGCACACTTATGACCTTTAGCGCATTTATAATCACAACTGTAACAAAGCCTTTTTGCTCTTTTTTCTTCCAATTGTTGTGGTGTCAACCTTATAGGTTGTGGGAGACTAGGGGCAACAACACTTCCATCTTTATATTTGTGAGTGGTATGCTTCCTGGTTGCCATAATTTTGCTTTCCATTTTTCTTGCTAACCTGAATGCCTTATCTAATGAATTAGGTTCCCAAGGCGAACATCATGTTGGATATTATCCTTTAAAGTCACTATGAACACAACAATCCTATGCTCCTCTCGAATATTTTTTACCCTTATGTTCAATTTTTGGAACTCCTCAATGTGCTCCATTATTGAACCTTTTTGTTTGAGACTTATCAATTGGCTAAAAAAGTGTTGCTTTTTGTATCCTCATATTGTGCTATCAATTCTTTTGTAAAAATTGCCCACGTGATAATTTTTTTATGAGAGCAAAGTCATTGATACCATACAAACTGATTTGGTTCCAAATATAAAGTTGCAATACGTACCTTTTGTGT
>APFE030963885.1:11728-30329 GCA_000404065.3 Pinus taeda | reverse complement strand
AAGACCTCCTTTCTATATATAGAAGTCTAAGGGGTCATAATATAATTAGAGCCGACATAACAATAATAATGTAAGGGAACAATAATAACAATAGTGGACTTCTATGGGGAACATTAATAACAATAGGGGGCTTCTATGGGGACTACATGGGTACAACTATATAATAAAAGGGTTGTACTAATAACAATAAGGGGTTACACTAGTAGTATAGGGGCCTAACAAATTTAATATCTAAACATATAGTTAATGAATTGGGATTGGAGACACATAATCATCCAAGACAATACCCATTAGGTTGGTTTAATAAATCAACTTATATACATGTCACAAAGCAGTCCTAGTTAAAATTTGCAATTACATCTAAGTATATTGATGAAGTGGAGTTAGATGTGGTCCCAGTAGACATATGTGGAGTTGTCTTAGGAAGTCCTTATCTTTATGATAGAGATGCAGTGTTTTACAGAAGAGAACATAAATATCACCTAAACAAAGAAGGGGTTGAATTTATTGATAGGGCACATAAAGTCAAATCAAGCTTGGATTTAATTGCTACAAATCAAGTTAAGTAGTTAATAAGTTCAAGTACATATGTACTCATGTTTATTAAGGAACAACATAAGAATGATTGTTCGGAATGCAAGATTCAGTTTATAGATCAATTGGTCAAGGTGGTTAATTATTTTCCAAGAAATATTATTCATAAACATGATGAGCAACATAAGATACATTTAATGTCCTATGAACATATTCTTAAAGATAGAATGAATCTCAACTCCTTCATTTCAACTGAATTCTAGAAATTAACATCATTAGCAGTTTATTGCAGGGAATGGTACATGTGAGTCTAATTAGAGGCTTGTTTTAGATGGTATGCCTATTTTCAGTTTCAAGGGTGTAGGCCAGTATTGGGGAAAGGCAATGTTACATTTCTTTGGTATTGCATCATCATTTCATGCTTTAAAAGGCAATGAAGCCTCTTTTCAAGTGCAGAGGAAGTTTATAAGTTTTCATGACAAAGCATTTTCGAGACCAGATCTAAAGTTTCCTTATCATGATTTGAAAACTAATGCATTAAGTGAAAGTGTTAGTTAATGGATATATTAGTTAATAGACGAAGAAATAGTGATTCAAGTAAATCAACAATTACTTAGATACTTTCAAATTAAAACCAAGTTGTAGCACTCTTTACATCACGAATGGATGAGTTCTATGCAGCAAGTTTAGTCAATAATTAGTCAACAGGAAAGTAAAGCAATTCAAGTAATTGATATGAAGTCAAAATCAAAGGAGTCTTTGAATATTTCAGTTATTCTGGAAAGTAGATTGTTAATACCCATCCGATGTATCGAACAAAGTTCTACAAATATTGTTTTCAAAGATGTTTTTGAATCACTAACTCATGATTCTTCATGGAAATAATTCAATTTCCATGTTGATAATAGGTTGTTTTCCCATCGTCGTAAGTTTTTCATACTGCAGATGGAAGAATCAGGTCACCGACTCGAAAGGTATCATGGTCAACATCATCAGGGTCATCACTTGTAGGTGATTGATCGAATGTATTGGTACATCGTTAGGTCAAGGTGGAAAGAGAGGGAGTTCTACCCTCATCGACTATTTAATTAGTCAAACTTTTGTGGTACAAAAGCTTTCAAGTGGAGAGGAATGATCCAAAAGGATCTGTTGATTCAAATTGCACAAGTGTTCAAGTGTTGTCATCAGTATTCAGTGGCGTCGTCACTTCATTTTAGCTTCGACAGTTCGAAAATGTTGGTTATGGATTAGGTTTTTCAGGTAATGTTCATAATGTTCATGGAATTCAGTTGATATGGGTTGTACCTGGCTGTCGACTTGAATTCATCAACAGTTCCGCCAGGAATGGTCGACAACATGTGTTTTGTCATTCAAAAAGCAGGATTTGGGTTCGACATGAGTGTCGTCGTAGCAGAGGATCAATATCATTGTTTGTCAACGATAGGCATGGGTTTATTGTCATCATGTGATGAATGTCACGAACGTCACACTGTGACAATATTTTGCATATGGGTTTCTAAAATTACATGAAAACCTAATCTATGTATTAAATCCTAGACCTGTGCCTAAGTTCTACCACCACAATGCTACATGAAAACCTAAACAAAGTTGAAAAACCAAAAAACAATACTATTGCATTAAAATCAAAATTCAAAACCTAAAGACTTGAGAACCTAACCTATAAAAAGCTATGTATTAAAAAAAAAAATACATTACAACATTCAAAACTATGTTATAAACACCCTCGGCCTTTATAAACAATGTAAAACATTACAAATAACCATATGATAAGTCCCTAATCGCAATAGTTAGACACGTCGGGACCATGTCATGTTAATGGATAAGCTACGCTGTGTAAGCTTTGGAGTTAACAACTGTCTTGACTGCACAGAAAACCGTATCGGAACCACAAGACATATGAACAAACTGATCGTCGAAGGATATGTCACCATGTCGAAGTTTACATTTAACCACTTTCAAATCATAGCTGAACCAGGTGGCATGTGAACAAAAGTAATTCACCATGCAAATAACTGCCAGATAGAACAGTCAGCAGAACCACTAGCACACTGATTGGAGGGATTTCCTAGTGCTCACATGAGTTTTCACCTTTCCTCCATGCAGTTACCTACTAGCTAGCTATTTTGGGGTTAATCTAAAGTAATTTTTGGGTTACTATTGTTTAGTTTTTTTCAAATAATTCGAAGACCATGGCCTAATGAACCAAGGTGGAAAATCATGACAAAACCAAACACATTCAAACCCTAAAGTCAGCTCATTCACCTCAAATGTAGTTAGGGAGGTTTGAATGTACTTGCAAACCTATAAGAGGCAGATTTTCTCATTGAAGAAGAGATTGGTGGTTTTGGGTTTTTGTATGCGGATTCTGGAGGTTAGAGGTTGTTTTTGTTTTCAGTGTTTCGGGAGCATCCGGAGTCAGAATTAGAAACCGTAAGAGGCTAGAAACCTAGTTCAGAGAGCTATCTGATGATAGAGGTTAGAATTTCCTTTGTGAAAGTTCATTCTATCTAAATAATTGTGTAATAGACTCCTTTCTTCTCATTCCTAATAAAAATAGTCGCCCATCTTGAAAGCGGACCTGGAGACATAGTCCATCAGGGACGAACACCATAATTAATCTTGTTGTATGGTATATCTGTGTATTTGTTGTTTTCACTTCTGTTTTTCATCTTACTTATGGTTTATCAACTGTCGCAAAGTGTTCTACTCCAGTGGATTTCCTCGATTTATGTGCTTTCAGTTAACATTTGACTCATTAATGGCTAATCACTTCTACATTAGTATTTAGTTATGGTAATTGTCAACATGGAACTACCACATAATGTAAAGAAACTGAGGTCCACTCTAGGCCATACAGGGTATTACCATTGCTTCATCAGGGATTATGCATCAATCATAGCATCGATGGAGAAGTTACTAAAGAGGATGGAAGCATTCACTTGGACGGAGGACTGTCAAGCAACATTGGATAAATTGAAAGAGAAACTGGTAAGTGCTCTGATCCTTCTCTATCCATATTGGAACAAGACATTTCATGTACATATTGACGCATCAAGAATCGTGCTAGGAGTAGTCTTAGTGCAACCATGGGAGAGAAATATGGATCACTCAGTGTACTATGCCAGCAGAAAGTTGTCAACTACAGAAAGGAACTATACGACAACAGAGAGGGAGGCATTCGCCATGGCCTACTCTCTACAAAAATTCAGGAATTACTTGTTGGGGGAACCATTCAAGTTTTTCACAGATCATTCAACACTAAAGTATTTAGTGAAGAAACTAGTGCTAGAAGGTAGTATATGCCGATGGTTATTACTCTTCCAAGAATTCACGTTTGAGGTGGTCATCAAACCCGAAAGACTGAATGTGGGGTCAGAGAGAATGAAGGGGCATTGGATGATCAACTACCTAATGTTGACTTATTCAGAATAGAAGCAGTCCCAAACTACTTAGAAGAGATTATTGGGCTATTGACAATAGGGCACTGCCCAGAGGGGTATACACCAACATAGAAGCGATACTTAATAGTAAGGGAAGCATACTACCAACTAATCACATGATATCTCTATAGTATGGGCATGGATCAAGTCCTAAGAAGCTACATACTTTAGCACGAAAGAGAAGATGTGCTATGGGAATGTCACGATGGGTTGTGTGAGGCCATGTAGGAGGAAAAGCCACTGCAAGCAAGATATTGCACGTAGGATTATGGTGGCCAACCATCCACAAAGATTCTAAAGAATATGATAATAATTGTGATGTCTATCAAAGGGTTGGGAAGCCTTCCCGACAGGACAAACTACCCTTAAATCATGTTCATACAGTGTAGATCTTTGAGAAGTGGGCAATAGATTTCATCGGACCCATGACACCACCAGCAAGACACTAACACACAAGATACATAATAACTGCCACTGAATATCTCACCAGACACTGTCAAGGAATGTACGACTGACACTACTGCAAGGTTCATTTTCGAGAATATAATTTCAAGATTTGGATGCCCAAAAAGCTTGAGAAATGATCAAGGAACACATTTTATAAATGAAACGGTTGAGTCTTTTATCAAGAATTTTATGATTCAGCATCATAAAAGTAGTCCATACCATCCACAGGCTAATAGGACTGTTGAGGCATTCAAAAAACCAATGGAAAAATGTCTCACAAAAATTATATCAGCTAACAGGGATGACTGGGATGAGCGGGTACTAGAAACTCTATGGGCATACAGAACAACAGTGAAAAGACTTCATAAACAAACACCATTTCATACGTATATGAGAATGAAGCAATAGTGCCAACAGAGTTCATAGTACCCAAGATGTTTATTTCTGAGGCAAGAAAAATGACAAATAATGTAGCATTGAGAGAAAGACTAAATCAACTAATGGAACTCGATGAATCCATGTTCTTGGTCAAATTTCACCAGTCAGTAGAGTAGAGAAGGAAAAAATCTTGGCATGACAGGCATATCAGGAAGAAGACATTAA
Organism: Pinus taeda; assembly: GCA_000404065.3. Lineage (NCBI taxonomy): Eukaryota > Viridiplantae > Streptophyta > Pinopsida > Pinales > Pinaceae > Pinus > Pinus taeda. Next base: position 25,284 of record APFE030963885.1, on the reverse strand, counting down.
AAGTTGGAGATCACATATTATTATACAATAGTAGGTTCCAAAACAGGGAAACTTTTAAGGATGGAAAATTTTCTTGAACTTTAAAACATTGGCGAATCTCACTAATCCCTAATATGAAAACTATAAAATGTTTATTGATATATTTGTAAAATTATTCAAATTTATAATCATTTTATATATAGTCTCTATATAATGTTGGCGATTTTTAAGGTAAAATAATTTTATATTCTAAAATTTCGGCGAATCATCTTTTATAAAAATGGAAATTGGCGAATCTTTTTGTGGAAAAATAATGGAAAATTAGCCCACTGGGCGAATATTAGCCCCTAAAATTTTCCATGTTCCAAAAGTTCCCAGGTAAACTACAGATGCACTGGCGGGACCTATTCATAGCTATGGAAACTAGAGATTCTAGAGTAGTATGCTTGGCACAACTAGATGGAGATATGCTAGAAGGTTGGGTAAATGGTGCACGCCTGAAGCCCTTCCACATGCCAGCAAACACAATCTCAAGTTAAGGGGCTCTCATAAATGAGCCCACAAGTAGATAGTAGTTAATAAAGGGTAGCCAAGTCATTTCAGCATTCATTTGAAGTTTGTGTCTTTTATCATCATTTTAACAAGAATAAGAAAAAGCGTCAATAAGGTTGTGGAAAAATTGTCATAATACGCAACCCATTTGTGGTCTGGGGGAAATGTAGATTTAACAGTCACTCGTAGATGCATGTATTTCTAGCTCTTAAGTTACACGTAGGTAGACACTTTTTCAGTCTTTATAGTCACATATTGTATCCATCCTTTCCGCCAGATGAGTAGTCATTTCCATAATAAGTAACTAATAATGCAATTGTAAAGTGGAATTCGTAAAATATTTTCTGACACATGAGGTTGACGAAAATGAGGTGGTAGTCTGGAATTAGACTACTGGTTAACTTTGTAACCAATCAACTACACGCAAACAGATTCTATACTTGAATTTTTCCCCTGAGGGTCCCGCTTATCTGTCCAATCACTGTCGGTCCCTCGTTGACTCTCCTTTTATGAAGCACTTCAATCCACATCGTTGATCTCACTTCTCCAAATCCAACGCATATTACGTCATCCACTCACCAACTAACCCAGATGATCTCCAATGTCGATGTGACCCATCCAATCGAACGACTGTCACGCAATCTCGCGTGGATTCTTATACAAATGATATCAGGTCAAGAGCATGTGAGAAAAGTGGTTTTATCGTGCTATGTGTTGACTGCTAAGGTTGATCATGTGAATTTTCTAAATACCATTTACGATCTTTTGGTTGTGTGAGATACCGCTTCCCACTTATCAAATACAACCCATGTGTTTAATTCATACTTTAAGAAAGATGCTTAAGGAAAGTTTTAGCGCTTGAACACAATATTAGCCCTTAACACTAATTGACTGTGATTTATAAATAAAGTGTTTAAATGGAGAAAATACCCGATTAGGGTTTGGAATGTCGATACACAGATACTAATGAATTTCTGCACCAAAACAATGTGTCCCACCACACTTCAATCAATATTTCAACAAAATGGAAATTACAGAGTCTTGGCCCTCTCGGCTCTATTACAATAGTTTGTTTGACCTCTATTTCAATCTCAAACCCTATCTTTGTCACACCTCTCGCTTACTCACTCTATTCTCGATTATCTAATCTAATCTCTCTATCATTACATTATTTTTCTCTTTTATGAATCAAATCCTATCCTAAGTGCATTAACAACTCAATCCTTATTTTTATCAATATAACAATTAAATCTCTATTCTCAAGATTTGATACACACCTCTACTAACAACTTATCTCTGATTCTAAAATAATACAATATTCTAATTATTACAATAATTGAATATAAAGACAAATTCGAGAGACCCAACTCTCTCAATTAAAATTGGTTGTAACCACTTAGTTCAATGAAATTCATCTCATGTTAGCCACAACATGTGAACATACAATCACATTGTTGGCTAAGTCTAGATGCTCCTGCATCAAAATCCCGGGGAAGAAAATAATTCTTCATCAAACTTTCATCATTGACTCCATACTTCTGTAATTCTACTGCTATCAACCAACTGGCATCCTAATTGGTTGTCCCTTCCATTTGACTAGATACTGAAAATACACTTGTCCTCTAGCTCTTTTGGATGCCCTTTTCTCCAAAACAACTTCCACCTCTTTCTTGACTATATTTGGCATTTGTTCTTCCCAATTTAAAGCTTAAACTTCATCTTCTATAGGTTCCTTCTGTAGCTTTGACTCTGTCTCCTTGTATGGATATAAATATGCAACATTGAAGATAGGTGATATTCCAATCCCTTCTGGAAATTCAATTTCATAATCATTAGTTGAAAACTTCCTTACAATTCTACATGGCCCTATCTTTTTCATATTTAGTTTATTATAAGTCCAAACAAGAAATCTTTCTTTTCTCAAGTATACCATCACTAGATCTCCCACTTGGAATTCTTTTTCTCTCCTCCTCATATCATCTCACTGTTTGTATTTTCCACTACTTTCCTGCAATCTGTCTTTGAGATCTTCTTGTAGTCTCTGCATCTGCTCTGCAAACTCTTCAGCTTTTTCACTTCTTGTCTCCTGTTTACCCATATTTCTGAGCTCATACACACCTCTTGGATTCATTCCAAAAACAATTTGAAATGGACTCATTCCAGTACTTCAGTTTGGAGTGTCATTATAAGAAAACTCAGCTTGAGCAAGTGCTAAATCCCACTGCTTAGGATTTTGGTACACTAAACTTCTCAATATGTTTCCAAAGATTCTATTTACCACTTCAGTTTTTCCATCTGTTTGAGGATGGTATGATGAACTGAAACTATGGTTAGCACCTAGTTTCTTCCAAAGAGTTCTCCTGAAATGATCAACAAAATGTGTATCCCTATCAGACACAATACTTATAGGCAATCCATGTAACCTTAAAACTTTTGAAAAAAAACAGATTAGCAATATGCGTTGCATCACTAGTATTTTTACATGCAATGAAATGTGCCATTTTGGAAAATCTCTCTACCACAACATAAATGGAATCATTCCCTATGAGTTCTAGGTAACCCCAAAACAAAGTCCATACTAACTGCATCCCATGGTTGGTCTGGTATTGGCAATGGCTGGTACAATTGTGTATTTTGGCTTCTCCCTTTAACATGCTGACATATCGTACACTTCTCAACAAATTTCTTAACATCAATTTACATCTTTGTCCAATAGTAAAAAGCATTTACTTGAGCAAAGGTTGTGGCTTTCCCAAAGTGACTAGATAATCCTCCACTGTGTTTCTCTTTGATTATGTTTTCCCTCATAGAACATTTGGGAATGCACAATTTGTTACCTTTAAATAGTAAACCTCCTTGGATAAAATAATATAACCACTAACTTCTGTTATGAATTGCTGGATTTTGTACAACTGCATAAATGTCTTTGAATTTTGCATCCTCTTTATACATATCAACCATTTCTTCAAATCCTACAACACCAACTCTTAATTCTTGCACAATGAAATTTACCTTTCTTAAAGCATCAACAACTTTGTTCAACCTACCACTTGTATGCTTTATCACAAAAGTAAAAATCTGTAAAAACTCTACCCACTTGGCATGTTTCTGGTTCAATTTTGGCTAGTTGTTTATGAACTATAATGCATGATTGTTAGAATATAATATAAACTCCTTTGGTAGAAAATAATGTCTCCTTTTTTTTAGAGCTTGCACAATAACATAAAATTATTTATCATAAGAAGAATAATTCTTCTTAGCTTCATTTATTTTCTCACTAAAGTATGCTATTGGTCTCTGTTCCTGACTCAAAACTGCTCCAATTGCAACTCCACTAGCATCAATTTCAACTTGAAATACTTTTCCAAAATCACATAAAGCTAAAACTGGTTTCTCTATAATTTTCTTCTTCAACAACTTAAAATTTCGGTCTGCTGCTTCTGTCCACTTGAATGGTTGATTAGTCTCTTTGATTGTTTCAATAATTGGTGCACTAATCTGACTAAAACTTCTGATAAATTTTCTATAAAAACTTGCAAGACCATGAGATCTTCTTACCTCAAATATGTTTCTTGGAGTAGGCTAGTTCCAAATTGCTCAGACTTTCTCTAGATCCATTTTCAAACCTTCTTTAGAAACTAAGGATCCCAAATAGACTAATTCTTCTTTCATGAAACTACATTTCTTCAGATTTATTAGCAATTTCTCTTTCTACATAGTTCTTAAAACCAACTTTAGATGCTCCATATGTTCTCCTTTTCTTCTATTAAAAACTAGAATATCATCAAGGTAAACAATGACAAACGTTCCTACATATTCCTTCAAGATTTCATTCATTAATCTCATGAATGTGCTAGGTGCATTAGTGAGTCCAAAAGGCATCACTAACCACTCATACAACCCACTATTTGCTTTAAATGCATCCTTCCATTCATCTCCTTCTCTAATCCTTATTTGATGATATCCACTCTTCAGATCTATTTTATTAAAATATTTTGACCCACTTAAACAATCCATTAAATCATCCATGCATGGTAAAGGAACTCTAAACCTGATAGTAATCTTGTTTATGGCTTTGGAATCTATACACATACGCCATTCACCACCTTTCTTTGGACTGAGTACTGTTGGTACAACACATGGACTAAGTCTCTCTCTGATTAATCCCTTATCCATCAGTTCTTGCACTTGTCTTCCAACTTCTACATTCTCTTGATGAGTTAATCTGTATGTTGTTTTATTTGGTACACTTGCTTCAGGTATTAGATCAATATGATGACTAATGCTCCTGATTGGTGGTAATGCATTTGGAAACTCATCCACAATAATATCAGCAAAATCATTCAACAAATTTTGGTTTCTTTAGATAAATCATCTAATTTCATAGAAGTTAAAATTACCTTAGGTCTCCTTATGACAAAAAAATACATTTGTTCATCCTTCTTGACTTCTTGCAACAATTCGTTCCCACTCATCATCATAACACTATTTCCAGGTGCTTCTTTGCCTGCTTCATCCTTCAATGGTAGCAGTGTGTGTTTATTTCCATCCTTCTCTAAAGTGTAACTATTTCTTCTCCCATCATGAATAGCTTTCCGATCAAACTGCCAAGGTCTTCCTAGCAACACAAGGCATACATCCATTGGCATTTCATCAAACAATATCACATCCATATAAGTACCAATCTATATCTCTACCTTGCATTGTTCTATCACAATAAGCTGATGTCCTTTTTGCAACCACGATACTTTGTAAGGAGTAGGGTGTATGTTTTCACTAGTCTTAGCTTGTCCACCATTTTTGTAGAAACAAGGTTATCAGTGCTTCCACTATCAATTATCACTTTACAACATTTTCCTTTGGATTTGCATATAATTATGAACAAACTCTTTCTCTGAGATTGTTCTCCTGTCTCTCACGTGATTCTTCCTTTTTTCCAATTTGAGGTTTTTCTGCCTTTGCCTCAGCCATATTCACATTCCTCTAATTTGTTGCTTTATTATGAGGATAGTACCATGATCCATGTCCCCATTATCCACATGTATAACACTAAATTTCTCTTCCTCGATCTCTTCCTCTGGGTTGAAATCTTCCTCTACTAGATTCTCCTCTCTGTGGTGGTCTACTACTTGAACTTCTTCCTTCACTCTGATGGTGCTGAAATCTTGGTCTGGTAGATCCTCTACCTCTTGTTGAACTTTTCCCTCTATTCCTTTGGTTTTTTTTCCTCAATATCTTCTCTTCTACCATCAAAGCTACTTAATAGGCATCTTCAATTGTCTTCATGCTCAACAAGCTGATTTCATCCTGTATGTCATATCTCAACCCATTTATGTATCTGGATACCTTGTCTACATCATACTCTTCATGTATTTCTCTAATGCTAAGCTTGTAAAAATCTTTTGTATATTCTTTGATAGACATTTCTTTTTGTCTCAAATTCTATAACTGTTTGAAAAGGTTTAACTGATAATCTTTTGGCATAAATTTAGCTTTCAATTTACTTACCATTTTATCCCATTGTTTGATCTTGGACTTCCCCTTTCTTGCTCTGGATGTTTGTAATTCATCCCACCAGATAACTGCATGACCCTTCAATCTGGTAACTGCAAATTTCACCTTCTTTTTGTCATCAAATTCCTCATAGTTGAAATACTTATCCAATGAAGTAATCTAGTCCATCAACTCTTCTACATTGAGATTCTCATCATTCAAAGGTATTTCCACCTTTAGTCTTCCACTTGCTTTGGCCAATATCTTGAGAACTTTAGAAGCTTCGCTTTCATCCTCTTCTTCTTCCTCAAAATATTATTCTACAACACTAGCATCTCCTTCATTAGGTGCTTTCCTCTGAGCAATCTCCATTGTCTCCATCCTTATACGTAGATTTTGGATCTCATCCAGCAAAACTGCATTCACTATAGGTCTCCCCCAAGCTATGCCTCCTTCTCTCCTAGGTGTCATGTTTACTGCAGCAAAACTTAATCTCTAGGCTCTAATACTAAAAATGATGCAGGAGGTTGAAAAATATGAGGTGGTAGTATGGAATTAGACTATTGGTTAACTTTGTAACCAATCAGTTGCACACAAACAGATTCTGTACGTGGATTTTTCTCTTGAAGGTCCCGCTTATCTGTCTAATCACTGTCGGTCCCTTGTTGACTCTCCTTTTATAAAGTGCTTCAATCCACACCATTGATCTCACTTCTCCCGATCCAACAGATATTGCATCGTCCACTCACAACTAACTCAGATGATCTCCATTATCGATGTGACCTGTCCAATCGAATGACTGTCATGCAATCTTGCGCAGATTATTGCACGAATGATATTAGGTCGAGAGCATGTGAGAAAAGTGGTTTTCTCATGCTATGTGATGGCCACTAAGGTTTATCATGTGAATTTTCCAAATACCATTTACGACCTTTTGGGTGTGCGAGATACGGCTTCCCACTTATCAAATACAACCCACGTGTTTAATTCGTACTTCAAGAAAGACACTTAAGGAAAGGTTTAACACTAAACATGATATTAACCCTTAACACTAGTCGACTATGATTTATAAATAAAGTGTTTAAATAGAGAAAATACCTGATTAGGGTCTAGAATTCCAATACACAAATACTAATGAATTTCTACACTAGAATAATGCGTCACACCACACTTCAATCAATATTTCAAGAAAATGGAAATTATAGAGTCTTGGCCCTCTCAGCTTGATTACAACAGTTTGTCTGATGTTTGTTTCAATCTCAAACCCTATCTCTGTCACACCTCGCTTTTACTCACTCTATTCTCGATCATCTAATCTAATCTCTCTGTCATTACATTCTTTTTCTCTTTTATGAATCAAATCCTATCATAACTGCATTGACAACCCAATCCCTATTTTTATCAATCTAACAATTAAATGTCTATTCTCAATGTCTAGTACACACCTATACTAAGAACTTATCTCCTATTCTAAAATAATACAATATTCTAATTATTACAATAATTGAATATAAAGACAAATTTGAGAGACCCAACCCTCTCTATTAAAACTGGTTTTGACCACTCAGGTCAATGAAATTCATCTCATGTTAGCCACAACATGTGAACATACAATCACATTGCTAGCTAAGTCTGGATGCTTCTGCATCATTTTCCTATTAGGAACAAATTTAATTAATAAATACCCTCCTTCAAGAAAAAATTAGTAAGCCATGCATCCCACTCTTTCCTTTTCTATTGCACATCAGAAATGTCAGTCCTAGGTCAGCCGACGATGACAAAGCATTGTTAGGATACATGGGGAAAGTTGTCGTAGTAATTAGTTATCAAAGTCCAGTCAGGAAACTTCGTGTCAAGCCTAGCTAATTAATTTGCAAAGATAATGAAGAAAGCTATAGAATTTCAAGTGCAGATAGTAGAGAAAATCCAAATCCGCTCTGAATAACAGTAGAAAAAACACAAGAGTGCGATGCCTCAGGTGACGATTGTCTATCAAAGACATAGAGCAATGGTGAAAGGAATTCTCTTAGTTCCACGGGATAAACTAGATGACCAAATTGCACTATTGGAAAATCTATATGGAAAATATGACAAGTCGATCTTAGTTGGCAATGACCTTACTGATTGCTTCCAGTTTTTGGCGCTAAAAAGGGAGGTCTATGCAGAAGAAATCTAGAATGAAGATGGCACCAGAATAGCCAGAGTCAGGTAGGATTTCAGAGGATTTTAAATGTCAACGTTGATTAATTTGAGAAGTTTACTAGTCTTTGGCACTCAACTGGCTGCAATGCAATGTATCAAATTACTGTCTAACATAATGCATGGGGGGTCCCTGTGGCTTGAAAAGGAGTACCCAATTCTTGTAGACAATATTCATCGTCTCATAGGGCTGTTAGCCAGAGGAAATGTGGTAAACACATCATTCTAGGAAGGCGCCAAAAGAGAAAATAAGCAAGGAGAAGAGAATTACTATGAAAAATATGGAATGGAGTGAGGCGGAAGGGGAGAAAAAATTGACATGATCATCAAAATTGAGATAAGGTTCACCTGCTACATCATAGAGGGTAATACCATGAGACACTTCATAGGAACTTAATGCACTCTAGATGAAATTTCAGTTGCGAAGCACTGTTGCAATGGAGAAGTGCTCAACTAGTATGCTTTTGGATACATACTTACGTCTCTGGCGATGTGGAAATGACGACCACCAAGGGAGAAGGTAGATGATGCAGGTCGTTGAAGGACAAAAGTTAGCACTTCGATACAAGCCATGGAGAGCTTCAGGGGATCCGAGCAGTAAAGAGATTAATGAGGTAGCTTTCAAAGAATGGTATGGGATGATGCTAATTACAATCAAGTCGACGGAGAGGATACCTAAATCACTATTAGATGAGTTATCTGAGGAAATATAGGTTAGATCGTTGCATGGGAACAATTACCTTCGACCAAGGTGTGTCCATCCTGACACTTTCAAGATGAGGCCACAAAATTTTGTTTTGACTGAAGAGGCACTCCATAGTGAGATTGGATCATGGCCAAGCGTTGCCTAAAAAATTACTGAGGTGAAGTACCAATATCTGTTTGGTGGCTTGAAGCCATAGTTACAAGCGGGAGGAGTAGGGGAAAGCAACAGAAAGAGGCCGACTGAAGATGAGCTTCACTCGATGGTGCTGCAAATGGAACAAAAGAAATTTATGATAAGGAAGATGATCATAAGTTTCGATGATCACTCAGGTGAGGCTAACCAACCCATGCAATTTCAAGGTTCTACGATGTTTTTCCCAATTATCACAACTCTGTTGTTTATGGAAATCCTCACTAGGGGTGCTTGAACCCCATCCCAGCCAACAATCCCGAAACCTAAAAAGAAAAGAGTAATTCAGAACCTGACCGTTAAGAAGCCGAGCACTGCCCCAACAATTCCCATTTTGGACTTTACTGATGAGGTCAGACAATCAGTCTCCACATCCCCAACAGTTGAAGAAATCCCCCCCAATACCTCTACTATCCTACCTTAGTCACAAGAATCTACCCCCCAAATGGCCTCCACTTCCGCAACCCTGTCAGAAACCCTCCCTTCCAGAACACGACTAGCAACTATAGAAATAGAGGTTGAGTCAACAGAGCAGTCTAGAGGGGCCACCTCTACTGGTGGCACCCATCAAACCTCACTAGTCTCTCTACATTTTGAGTTAGATCCACTCAAGGAGAAAGAACCAAAGACAATTCTTCTGCAAGAATGGGGGAAACTGTACCAGTCACTTTTCCCTATAAGTTTACCAGTGGTCCCTATCCCTAATATCATTCCTTCCACTCCCCAGTTCACCCCACAATCACAGTCAATTCATTCGCCCAGCTCCCATTCTGAGAAATCCATCACCAGTAGCTTACCAATTCAGAAATTTTTTCTAGAACTGAGCATAATGCAAGACGACACCCTGCAGCACTGGTCTTCGACACAACTATTTCATTTAGTCAACAAGTGATGTAAAGAGCCAAGAAGATACATGATGATCTAGATAGAGAGCACGATCAGAAAAAAAACAACTATAGGAGGTGATAGAGGAGAGAGATCAACTTCGATAAGAAAATACAAATTTGCAAGCACAGGTTGATCAGGTAACGAAGAAGTTTCGGTCATTATGGCCAATGATCATAGATGTCAATACAAAAGCTCAAAAGGATATTACAACCTCCACACTGGTGAGATGTTGCAACCATATCCAAGCAGCATGTTCAAATATGGTAGCAACCAACGTTGATATGAGGAAGAAGTTGGAAACAAGAAGATCAGCGCTACTAGACCTGGTCGGAATATATGCAAGAACAATAGAGGGCAATATCAACGAGGTAGAAGCCAAGAAGAAAGCACTCACTAATTCACTAACAGATGGATATGCCTTGATTGGTAGAGTTCACGACTAGTTGGGAAGCCTTGCATTAAATAATCATTTAGTATACCATATGACAGAACATTTACTTTTATTGTTTGCCAGTAGAAGGAACTGCATGGATTCCAACAAACTCCGGAAAATTGATGAGAAGATCACCACCATTAAAACTAAGGTTGATCAGATTGAAAAAGAGTCAGTGAGAACCAAAAAGATGATAAGGGACCTATGCCCACTGGTCCGTCTACAAGTCCTGGCTCTGAAAGAAATCTGCAACAACAACATAGAACAGTGGAACCATCTATAAAGTGAAAATCCAAATGGATTAACATCCAATATAGCCAAAGACTTCACCCAATAGGTTGACACGATCATTGTCAAATGGGAGGTTGTCCTACAGAAGTATAATGAATTCATGCAGCAAACAACCACCCATGTTTTGGAGTTGGGGCCTTCGTTTGCAAAGGAAGTGTAGCAGATGGAGGAAGGTGTAATGGGAGAAAAAACCACCCCGCAAATGATGACCGAGATAACAAGAGAATTAGCTCATCAACCAACAGAACCAGAGGATCCACCAATAGGATTACCCACTGAGACACCAACAGGAACGACAAAGCTCGAAATGAATTGACTCAAGGACGAGTCAAATAATAGTGGTCGGGGCTTGTTGGGCCATCGTTTTGATCTTAAAAGATTTTTATTATTTTGGCTTTCCATATAAAGAAGAGGAAATGGGTGGCAAAAATAATGAGCAGGTTGCGGTGAAGACAACTGGGGTGGAAGGCAGGAATAGGCAGTTACGAGATGGTTGTGTCAAAGTGTCAACAGAAGGAAGAGGCAGCCAAGCGGATAAGATGGATGAGAGGCAGCCAAGGAAAGGTTCACCTGAGCAAGAACTGGTAGTGCAAGCAGCAAAAGGAATGAAAATGGAGAAAGTCGTAAGGAGAAATAGATTGGTTGTGGTTTGATGGATTAGTAGCGCTTAGACGCAGACAAGCAGAATCTATGCTTTGAAGATTGAACTAGTAGCCGAGAAGCAAGGTAAGTTTGTCATAGGCAGTTAGATCATGTAATCAGGTACTTCTTGTAGTTACCTGTGGCTAAGGCCAATGTATTATGTATTTCTCTTATGTTGACAAGATGAATGAAGATATGGACTGGTTTCTTAGTACGATGTATGTGTTCACTTATGATATATGGACCCACTAAAATTTTAAATATACTACAAGTCTATGTATGTGGTAGCTTCATAGTGTTGAATGATATGTTGTTGTCTTGAATGTGTGTATGATGTTGTTCACATATTGATGGTTGATATACCCTTGACCCTATGGTGAACCCTTCTTATTTTTGGTTGTGGCACACCTCGGTGAGACTCCTTACGCTTTGGGTAGGGTGAAAATTCTGGCATTGTCCTAAGCTAAAACGAGCCATTATTGGCCCTTCGCGCCTGAACCCAGGGTCTCCCCATGATGACAGTTTTTTACCAACAAAGATATAGAGGACGAGGGAGGGAGGTGGAGAATGAATGTGTGTGTGTGTGCAGGAGAGAGAGAGAGGGAGAGGGCATGAGAAGGAGAGAGAGTGAGAGGAGTGAGGGATGGAGATAGAGACAAAACTAGAGGGGAGTGAGCAAGGAGAGAATAAGAGAAAGTAGGAGAGAGGGAAGGGGATAGAGATAAAGATTGAGGAGAGAGAGAGGGGGTGGAGGGGATATAGAGGGAGTGAGAGGGAAGAAGAGAGAGATAGAGAGAAATAGAGAGGTGGAGAGAGAAAGAGAGTCATGGGGGAGAGATAAACAGAAAGAGAGTGAGTGAGGGAAAGGGAAAATATAATGAGAGAAGGGAGAGAGACAAGGGAGAGAGAGAGAGAGAATAAGAGAGAAAATTTCAGTATGGGGTTTTTGTGAAGGAGGGATTGAGGGAGTGAGGGAGGTGTAGAGAAATAATAGTAAGAGGTGAGAGAGGGGGGGGGTAGTAGCTAAGGAAGGAGAGAGAGAAGGAGAGAGGAACTGAGATAGAGAGAGAGAGACAGAGAGAGAGAGATGGGGGGAAAGACATAGAAGGAGATAGAGAGAGAGGGAGATAAAGAGAGATAAATATGGGGAGAGGGACAAAGTGGGTGTGTGAGACGAGGAGATAGAGAAGGAGAGAGGGACAAAGTGGGTGTGTGAGGCAAGGAGATCGAGAAGGAGAGAGGGAGTAAGATGTTGAAAATGTAGCTTGGAAGGTCTTTTGGCTTTTGCCTTAGCCACAAAGACCACGAGTTTATCTTTCTCTTAGCATGAGTGCGAGCTCATGAATTAGGCTTCAAATATGATGAGTTATTTCTAGTTTACTGGAATAATAATCAAGATTACATGTGTACAGTTGGAGCTTGAATTAAGTGAATTCTTCATCATTGTGCCTACAGGATGAGGTGGCAATTACACATTGAGTTAGTGTCTACTGTTTATAAGAGAGAGAACAAGTTAGGAACTCCATTCATGATTGAAATGAGAGTGAGTAATACTTTGAGTTAACTCACAATTATAACTCAAGCTTCTAAATTAAGTTGGTCCTCCTTCCATGGATCAAAGTTTACTTATAAAGAGAAGAATGAAGGAACAATTCTTCACAAGTTTGTGAGTGCATATTTGTTGTGTGTGTGTGCAGAATTAAGGATCAATTGTGTGGAATATAATATGAAACAATGTAAACTTTGAAATGGGAACTATAAACTCAAAACGGGAACTCTGGCCAAAAAACATGTAAAAACATCAAAAACAAAGCTAAAAACGAAAAATGTTGATGCTGGAATAACACCTTTTTCTTTTCTAGGGTAAATTTTCAACATGTTTTAAAAATGGTGGTGAAAACCAATTTTTTTGTGCAAAAATTGTCCAAAAACCACCTTCAAAACAAAAAGTGTTGAGGTTCGAATAACACTTTGCAAAAAACACCCTCAAAACGAAAAGTGTTGATGTTTGAATAACATTTTTTTCAATGGTAAATTTTGTGCAAAAAACACCTTCAAAATGAAAATTGTTGACACTGGAATAACATTTTTTTTCCCGAGGGAAATTTTTCAACATTTCGAAATAATGGCGTAAAATATTTTATCACCACTCCAAAAAGATATTAAAAAAAAAAACAAACAAAC
>APFE030963884.1:8666-37352 GCA_000404065.3 Pinus taeda | reverse complement strand
TTAGGCGGGATGTTTTTCAACATACTGATCTAATCCAACAACAATGGGCTAAATGGCATGACAAAAAATTAAGAAAAAGCAGTTCAAAGAGGGAGATTGGGCATTGCTGTTTGATTCAAAATTTAGGAATTTTAAGGGGAAATTTAACACACATTGGCTTGGCCGCTATGGAATTGAGAAAGTTTTTGATATTGGATCTATTCGGGTTAAAAAATTGATGATGGAAATTTTACCTTCTTGGTGAATGGTCATAGACTCAAGCTATATCAAAAACCCCAATCTAAGGAGGAATTTGTGAAAGAGATTGTCAAGAAGAAAGAGTTGGAAATGGTGGGAAAGGGAGTCATTCATTTCACTACCTCTTCTTGATTTTTTGCCATAATAAACTGAGCTTAATTTGTTCGTTCTCGTGCTTTGTAAAACATTAGAGGAATGTCTATTGGGTATAGTTTTATTCCTTTTTCTGGCCCCAATTGACTAAATATGGAAAAGGAGCCCCCTTGGAGTCTTCTTTTTCAGTATTTCAAACTCTCTAAAATTGAAATCTGGCAAGCATGAACTGCCCTGGGCTCATTAAAATCATAGGATAGTAAATCCTTCAGGATCCTCAAAATAAATTCTGTCTTTTAGTTAATTTTTGTTTTGCTTATGTTGGACTGATGTGGGATCTCTTAAGGTCCTCCTTCCAACAATCTTGGCCCATCGACATCAACAAATTATCTGGGTTCAAGATTAGAGACTTTTGATGCCTTGAAGCTTGTATACCTTAATGACAGGCTATCTCATCAACAAAAATGGAGATTCATCATTGCTCCTTGATTATTGGATCCTCCAAGGGGTTCGACAACATCTCATACATTCACACTTGATAGGATGCATCGGATGTACCTTGGTCCTCGCTCTCATTAATGGTGATGGACCTCGTGTTGGTTAACAACTGACCTTAATGGTTGGTAATCCAACAAGATTACTTCACATTCGACCTCAACACCTATATTTAGGTGCAGTAAACTATACAAGAAAAAAAGGAGAACATGGTTTCTTGCAGATAAGTTCAACAATTGCATTTCCTGCAGCAAATCACTTATTTCCTGAAGAACGAATTTCAAACAGAACATTATTCTAAAGAATCTGGCAAGTAATGATCATCTTCATCATTAGTTAAGGCCATGTAACTACATTACCTTGCATATGATATGGTTTTGAAGTGGTTTATTATTCCAAAGCAAGTGCAGTCGTCACCCAAGGTACTCGACCGTTGTAAGGTAAGATCAAGAAGGTACGTTTGGCGTCAGAATACTTAAGGTAAAAAGTTAATGGTATGAAAATTTTGAATTTGCATGAGTACAATTCATGGACACCCTCGCGGAATAAGGCGGCTATGAGCCGTTTGTGTCATAATGCGAGTTCGCATTCCCGATTATTATTCTGATGTGTACATCAATTATCTTCCCAACACTTATCCCGTAGAACGGACCATGATGGAAATGATGATCACATTCTGTGTCTTTCGAAGTTTCCTCATTACCCTACACCTTTCTTAAATTAAACCATTCTTGTTCTTATCAGGTTTTGAATTATCTCGCTTGGTCTTAGAGGCATATCAACAAACTGAATCAAACTCTACTCTCTTCCACTCCTAGCTACTATTGAAAATGCAGTTTGTCGTTAGGTTCGAACCTCAGGGTCCTACATTATTGGATGCTTACCCATGGAGTAAGGAAAGGTTGGAGAAGGAAGGATGGATGCCTCTATTCCTAAAGTTTAGCTGTCGTAACGCATAGGTGACGAAGTATTTTTCTCTAAACTTAAATGGTGATAGGGCGCAAGTGGGTAATGTTAAGTTCAGATTAACGAAGGAGATTGTAGTCCAAGCTTATGGAATTCCACAAGAAGGAGAGAATTGGTTTAAAAACTAGCAATTCAACAAGGAAATTTGCACACCCTTCCTCAGAAAAGAGCATGAAAACCCGGACTGGAGCAAAGGGATTCCGCAAGATTACCTTAGAAGTAAGTACCGACGTCTCTTGTTTCTCCTACAGAAGTATATCACTTGTGAACATCATTTTGGGTTAGCTTTCTTGTTTCATATTCATCTCCTTGACCATTTCCGAGACAAACCATTTAATTTACCATATTATCTTAGAATGTCTTTGTTGAAGATGGCTACTTCTGCCAAGAAGAGGGCATCACATATAGAGGAGAACCTCTATCATCACGAACTTGTCACAATTTTCATGATGGAGGTTTTGAAGAAACACAACAAAACGTGGGAAGAGTTTTTAGTATAGAATTACTTTGTGGATGATGAGAAGGAGCCCTATTTACCGAAAAACAAAGAGGTAGAGCCAGCAGAGAAGCCGAGAAAAAAACTATGGGCCCATCATCAGTTGACATATGATGTTAAGAAAGATGAGTGGGTGGTGGTAGTTGGGGAAATTGTAGGGAAGAAGCCTAAGCCGTCAAAGGTTACCTCTGCTCCTGCTAGGCATTTTACGAGAAGCCAGGCGATGAAACTGGTGATAAAAGAAACTACAGAGGGGTGGGTACAACAAATTAAAATTGATAAGAAGGATAAGAAGCCTTGAGACTTATCTAAATGGAAGTAAGTGAAGATTGAGTTAGTTGCATTCGTTGACAAAGAAGAGCTGGAGGCCGCACCTTTCCAAGACCCACAACTATAAGAAAGTGGGGATAAAATAGTCGAAGGTTACAGAGAGCGGGAGGAACCAAGTCTACCTTAGTCCTCTCAAAGGGCAGCATGGGGATGAGGAAACCTCTAAGAAGAAGCATTCCCTAAATAATATGGAGGAAGCTATCACTGAGCTCACTGTGTCTGAACAGGTTCTTCGGAAGGGAAACAAAGCTCTAAAGGGGAACAACCTGTGCCTACAGAAAGAAATGGATGAGTGGAAAGCGAAGCATCGGAAGGCATGATGAATCATGAAGAAAAACTAGGTTCAAATCAGCACCTGTAGAAGAAGAATGAATAATATCGAAGTATTGTTCAAAAAGCTGAGTCCAGCAGGGCACAATTGGATCACCTAGCTACAGTAGCTGCAACACAGAGCAAAGAATGAATTTTCCTTTGGATTTGCAACATTTTTGCTTGCATAAGGGACATGCAAGGAACTAGGTGTGGGGGAGATGTTGACCCCTGATTTTGTTCATTTTTTATAACGTTTCTAAGGCCTTGCTTCCCCCTTTTGAACTCTTTTTTACCCTTCATAACTCTCTTTTTGCCATATTATATGTGTTTTGACCAAAAGGGTGTTGTGAGCTTTAAGGTATGTAAATCAGTTTAAAAAGTATCACTTCACTTTATTCTTGAGTATTTTTGAAGCTAAATGTTACCTAATCAAATTTTCTTCAATTTCAAGAGTGATGACCAAATCTTATGCATACCAACTATGTTCTGAAGCGGTTCAACGATTTCCTATAGATAACCTGTGATTTCCTGTAGATTCGCTGATTTCCTGTAGATACATTGATTTCTTGTAATTGCTCCTATTTCCTGCAACAATCTCGATTGTTGAGTATGTTCCGGTCTGCCTCTAGGAGAACAAAAACATGGGTTGTGTTAAGAAATTTGCTTACATGGATGTTGTCCTATTGGCTACCTCAAAACTTCCACTGAAACCACACAAACCTTCAGTCCTCTCATAAATGACCGTATTGGGAAATAGCTCCAGCGACTCAACGAGATCAGTTTGATCCATGATTTTAGTCATGGATCAAACTCAACATGTCTATTTTTATTGTCTTTTCCAGTTATTGTTAGCAAACAATGGCAGTATGTTAGTTTTCCTAATTTGGGAAGTTTATGCCTCTACACTTGTATAAATACTTTTATGTTTCATTTACAAAAGGAGATCAGATATACCAGGCTTTTGTACTCCTGTGATATTTGTTCAAATTAATATAAATTTCCATGTTCTGCTGATCTCGTGTGTAAAATCCTTTAGCAGTTGAAGGGGTTGTGAGTAAGGGAGGGCCCCCTTTACTCACAACTCTAGTAGTTGCAATTTGTGTTCTTTTAATATATTCATGAATTGTTAGAATTATTACACAACCTTTGTTTCTCTTTTCTGATTTGGAGAAGCACATGTATAATGGTTAAATGGTGAAGCTTATTTGATGACTCTGTTTGGTGTTGTTTGATCAAGCTTTAATTTAGATAGCGAAATGTTGAATTAGTTTAATTGTTGTTTGATTGATCCATTATCTTTCTCTCATCAGCGTCAACAATTCTAGTTGTTGTAGAGAGATGATTAAATCTGCTCCATAGCCTTTGTTGCTAAGTGTTGATGAGGTAAAGAGATATTGAAGTTGTGTGTGTGTGGTTTTGTTTAGAAAAACACTTAAAGTATTAGCCTGCATATATTTTGCACAACATCTCATAAGGTTACCTACCGGTGGTTTATGATTTATTTCTGTCAAATTATAAGTCTATAATTCTCCCAACAGGTTGCTATACTCGGGATGGAGTTTGATATGAGGTATTTCTTATCAAATACAGTTAAAATTTTTCTAGCTATTACAATGTTGAACAGAAAGATGGTGGGAAGTGTGAAAACTTGATATATAAGTTTGTTTTTTAAATTCCAACTCTATTGTAATCATGTATTCAACCTCACATATCAACCTATTAATTCAGTTAGAATGTGATCGAGCCTATTGAGACGACCAACCATTTACAATGAAATTATTTATTTATTTATTTTATAATAAATTTTTGAATGATTTACACGTGAATTAAATATTTGAACTTCCAATGTACAAGGATACCATTTTGTATGGAACTTTAATGTAAGGATGCATTTTTTTTGCACATCTTTGCCACAACGTCCAATATCCCTCTATGGCGTAGGCCAAAATGTAGAATGGAAATTTTTGCCAAACATGGAAGATATTTTCAACCATTTGTATAAACGTTATTTTTTAATTAAAAAAGGTTACTTTCCAACTTATTAGTCCCTGCCCTTCGAGCCTGGCAGGGACTATAGTAATCGATTTTTATCGATTGCATTAGTTTGACACAGGAATCCATAAATTTATTTTTACTTAAACCAAAGTTCTATGATATGTCACATTAACCGATGCCATATTTTATGTTTCCCGATGCTTTTAATCAATCGAAGAAATGTTCATATTATTTGGCCTCATTACGAGGTATACCATCTGAAAAGTTAGGAATAAGTTAGGAAAGCAGTTCGGTTAATTAACACAGTGTCGCCTGCCTGAAGTAATGCTATCGCGAAGATAGAATTAGTTCCGTAACATTTAATGTTAACATTTTACCGGGAATGCTATGGCGTAGGTTAGGTTCTATGCTGAAGTTGCCACTTGTTGCCATGTGTCTGCATGCATGTTCTGATTCTACGCCATAAAAACGAGGAGGGCCGAACCAAGCGAAAGGGCGACCCAAAACCCCTGATTTGAAGTTCTTTATTCCGTAGTTCTGAATCAGAGCCTCGCTTGGCGGAGAAGAAACAGCCTGAGCTACGGACGGGGCCTCGCTTTCCTGTGATGAAAGCGTGAGAATTCTACGTAAGCTAGCATAACTCATGTTATTATTTGTTATCGTGCAATCAAACTTTGTTATTGTGCAATCAAATGCATTTACTATATTATAAGGTTGTTTACCATACACAGTGAGTGAGTACCTGAGGAAATTGGTTTCACTGTTTCTTGCTCAGCGGTGAATGCATAGGAGATCAATGATTCCTCTCTGGATTTCGGAGACGATGATGAACCGCTTTCATTTTCATGATGTGAAGAACATGAAGGACTGTAGTTTTGCTTTTTCACATAAGATATATCAAAATTTAGTCTGACACCAAGGAAAAAAGTTATATATAAACTCTGCCCCATTTTCTAAATTTGTATGCTAATAGCCAGCTAGATACTGTACTTCTCATTACCATGGAATCCTTCCCACCATTCTTTAGTTCTAAGAGCCCATGGTATTGCAACAACAAGCTAGTTCTAAATACCTATGATTAGGTGGGCTGACCCAACATAAATGCTCTTGCCGATCTGAAGTGAAAGTGGGTACAGTGAAAATGTACAGAGAACTTACATATTGCAATCTCTTGCGATACTATATTAATAATGCATTGTAGAATTTATAATATTTATAAAGCAGATTGCTAAATTCTTAATAGGGTTCTACACTGCTGAGACCATGGATAACATCTGTTTAATTTCTTACCTGAGCATAACATAACATGATATACACAATGAGAATCCTGCTAGGGTGATATACACAGCAAGTGAGTACCTGAGGAAATTGGTTTCACTGTTTCTTGCTCAGCGGAGAATGCACAGGAGATCAATGATTCCTCTCTGGATTTCGGAGACCCCAGCAGCGCCCGCGCCATTGCTTTTCTTCCCAATTACCCCTCTACTTCTCAGCATAACCGAGTTCCATCAGTTCTTTGAATAAGCAAACCTCACCAGGGCCTCTTCCAACTTTTCACCTTTTTGCAGGTGTCCAAGCGGCAGAAAAATTGTTAAACAATGATTGCAGAAGCACGGCGGGGAAGCGAAGGCATGAAAAAGAACTCTGTGACCCTCGGCTAGTGTGGTAATTATCATGCCAAGTTAAATTAGGCCCGTCGAAAAGCTATGAAATTGCTCTTGCGACCGAAGGAATTGCAGGCATGGAAGCAATTTGGCTTGATATGCCGAAAATTCCCAATGTGAACATACCAAATTATCTGAAAAACCCATCTTGCCTGTAAATTCAGTCGGATTCAGGCGTGGAAGATCCCTGCTCCCATCTCGCTCCAGATTTGCTCCAGATTTGAAACAAAAGTATGACTTACTGGCTTGATCTATGTGATACGAAGACGTTTCTGCTGATACGAAGATGGGCAAGTATGTTGGTGTATTCTTTCTGTGCTCCACTATGCCCTGGAACCTTCTCTGCCATAGCCAGAACTGTCCGAGTGCAGATTCCGCGGAAATCGCCTCTAACTTTCGGTAAAAATTGGCCCGGGTACTGCAAATTTAGTGCACAGGGGGCAGATGGGGATAGCAGCCTGTAGTTTTCCTGAGGAAAATGCCTTGTGGAGAGTTGTATGTGCACCAGATTTATTGATCGGAATCGTGGATGCACTGGAACTGGACACATTGAATCGCTGAGCATGCCCTTCCTCTGAACCCTAATATCTCTTACACCTGTCACTGGACATGCAATGGAGAAGAAATAATTCAAATTTCGTCTACTGTATAGCTCCTGCAGGTGTGCCAGAGAAATGAAACCTCCACTGTGTTTCCTGCTCTTGCGACCGCAGGAATTGCAGGCATGGAAGCAATTTGGCTTGATATGCCAAAAAATCCCAATGTGAACGCCCGGTTGGTATTTGTCATGGTTGTCCTGTGCCACGTTTTGCTAATGCATTATGCATTATGCTTGAGCTGGTGGTAATGCCAAATGAGTCGAATATTGATAAACATTTGTTGTCTTTGTGAAATGTCAAAATTATACGTCATGCAATGGCTATTCTATGGTTGAAAATTTTGAATCGTGGTTAATAAATACGATTCCCCATATCATGTCTTAAAACCATAATGCAATGTATATTTCATCCATCTATATTGCAGTTTTTCTGGGCGCCGAATTAATTTTAAAAAACGTTAAGAGTCAGTGTAGAATTTTAAAAGTCTTTAAGTAATGAAACAAGCAAACATACGAATCTAACGATAAATATTTATAAGTACAAATCTATAACTAACTAGAATCGCATTACTGTAGAATATTTAAATGTTTATATTAACACTTGAACAGTGATGAAAAGTAAAAACTGGATGCGACGACAATGGTATCATGAAGGGAAATTATGAATTATGAAAATATATTATAAAGGGAATGTACAAGAATGTGAATCCAAAGAAAGGTGGTGATCCAAGAATATAAAAAATGAATATATTTCGCAATTTCCTACTCCTAACTAATCCTCACCTTTAATTCTATTGCAACGGCTATTCAAATTGGAAAAAATCTGCTTGCAATTGTTGAGCCAACTACTCAATGTTATTAGGGGAAGTACTGCACAGAACAATTATTATTATTATTTTACTATCCAAAAGGCAAAGTACTTTGAGTTGTTTGTCATCTGCACATGTATATATCACCTTTGAGTCGTTAAAAACCCTTGACTTTTAATGTATATATATTCGTGATGTATGGCTATCACCAGGGTTGGATTCAATAATGTTCTTTTTTATTTTTAAAGACGCACGCTAGATTCAAAGGACTTCTAAGGGTGACAAAACTGACAAAGGCAGAGAATATGCGAGTGAGCGAAGCACAAGAATCCTAAGGGTTCGCAATTTCCTACTCCTAACTAATCCTCACCTTTAATTCAATTACAACGGCTATTCAAATTGGAAAAAATCTGCTTGCAGTTGTTGAGCCAACTACTCAATGTTATTAGGGGAAGTACTGCACAGAACAATTATTATTATTATTTTACTATCCAAAAGGCAAAGTACTTTGAGTTGTTTGTCATCTGCACATGTATATATCACCTTTGAGTTGTTAAAAACCCTTGACTTTTAATGTATATAACACCCGTTTCGACCCACCACAAGTTACCCAGCCGCACCAAAACACCACAGTCTTCTCCGACTAACATCGATGTAAATCCTTCTCCCTGCGTTTATGTCACGATATCCTCTGCACTGACCATTGAAACTCGTAGATCATCCGCTAATTCACTGTGGATATCCATTTCCTGTCTCCAATCATTTGGAATCGCAAGCGTTGCAACTACAGTTAGTTCCACACTTGCAACAGTTTGTTGGGCAACACCCACTCTCTCCCACAACAATCGAACCATCAAAATTCCACAAGTCAGCCATGACTGCAAAACATGGTAACTATACTACTGTCTTTCAATTGAAAACTTGGCTGGGGCAAATTTAAACAGATTCGGCATGCTTAAAGTTATAATTTCTCTGCACTGAAATTGCTGGACTGCAATAATGGTCTCAGATCTCATGGCAGGGACTTGCTGCCATGCAGCTCGTCTTGTTATGCTAGCAACTCTTCATGTTGTGTGAAATTGTTAACTTCTTTGCATGTGGAGCTTTCAAATTTCTAAAGCGTTTATTTGTTTTTGATGAAACAATTGACATAAAATGGCATGAGTTGATGGAATGAGTATGGGAGGACAAAGTGTTGTGCAATAAGTGGAGTGAGTACAATGGATTATGGAAGAATAAATTAACATGGTTAGTTATTATTATAGAGTTATTAGAATTTTATATAGTATAGTGAAAGGGAATTGGAATAAGATGAAAAATAGCATTAATCTATTTTATTGTGAAATGGATAAATCAAGGTCAATGTTGTCAATGTAGTTAGTAATGATGGAGTGTTGTAATATATTTATAGTAGCTAAATTTATAAATTTGGATAAAGACAAGTAGCCTAACGTTTAAGGCATTAAGGTTGATAGAGTTGGATGGAATTAGTTATCCAATTAGTTAAGGTATGTGAAGCCATATAGAGTTAGCTAACTTAGAGTTTGGTAGAGTAAGGTTTACAAATTTGGATGAAGTTAGAAACCATAGAGTTCCATCGAGTACAATTTGTAGAGTCAAGAAAGTTAACCTAGTATTCTAGAGTCAAAAAATAGAATTGGCATTGATAGAAACACAATAGAGTCAAAAAACTAAATAATTTTTCATAAAGAAAAACATAGAATGCGGTCATAGTTGTGAGAAAGTTGTGAATGAACACCCACAATAGAATAATAAGAAGCCCTATGATTATGACAAGTGTCATGCCAAAAAAATTGATCATGAATTCCCACATATTCATAGATCAAGTTAATAAATGGGTTGACCATATCCACTTCTTTGAGAGCATTAACACAAGAAACAAAACACTATGTATTTACACCACAACTTGTTAAGTTTGATTTCTTAAGATCCTAAGGTTGTTTATATTCATGTTTTACATTGTAAGCTATAACCTCTGTAAGGGGAAATAATAAGTTGTTTGTAGTTTATTTAGTTAAGTTCATCTTTAACACATCTAGGAAATTCTAACAATTACTTGGTATCTTCTTTTGTTGCATTTTATTCACTTTCAATTTCTTATTTTCCATCCTTAATCTCTACAGTAGATTCATTCAACATGGATCAATTTTCTTCTTCTAAAGCTTCTAAATTAGCTTCCCATTGTTATTACCTCCATTTTTGTATCCTAATATTCTTATGAGGTAATATAAGCCCTAATGGTCACATTAATAGTTTTTGTAGACACCACATATAGGGCCAATGAAAGTTCATCCCTAAATTGCAAACTTTTTGCAAATTCTTGACTTCTAAGTACAAAAATGGATCCCAACATTAAGAGTATGGATGTTTCCTTATGCATAACCTAAAGTAGGATTTTAAGATCACTAATTATGGATGTAGTGCTTGGAATAGTGATGAGGGGGACACGTGATTTGGGCTTTTAGTGTGAAATATGCAAGGGAAGGGAGGCGTTGGTAAGAGAGGAATAAAGTACTATATCAATGCCATGTTGGACATGGTGTGAAGCATTGAATCCTTGGTGTTCCACAAAAATGTCTTAAAAAGAGGCATGAACAAATTGTTAGAAAAGTGAGTTTGGATTGATAAATGTTGTCAAGAACCTTTCTAGGGTTCTTAATGAATAGAAAAAATAAGGAATCAAATAATTACCAAACTAATAAAAGAAGAAGATTGTGAATTACTAAAAAACACCCTCCTTTTAAGTGATATACTTAACTCTTTAAAGGATTGATTTTGTTATCTTTGCAAAAGAATTTTGCATTAGTCATGGGGTCTTGTGAAAGATAGAGGGAGGTCCCCTTCAACTCTATAGGTCTAAAGTATATACTCAAATAGCATTCTCTAGCACACTCTCAAATTGTTGATAAATATCATGAAACTAATTTTAACTACTACACCATTCCAGTTTCTACAAAAAACCCAATTGTATAGCCCAAGATAAAGTTTCAAAAAACAATTTGTGTTAATCTTATCATAACCGTCCAAAATCTATCTCTAAGGCTAAGTGATAGATTAGTAATATCAACAATCTCATGACATGGACTTTAATTTTCCAATTTCACATTTCTTTGTCATAATCTTCCTATCAACTGTAGTTCATAAGGGTATCTCAATGACTCCTAAGGCTTACTGGTTGCTTTACTTTGTGCATGTCAGAATAATAATAAGAGAACCAAACATTAGACCTCTTTGCCTTGTTCAACAAAAGACACAATTAACAAAATTCCATGCCTTTATTTACATAATCACTAGAAAATTATAATGTGTATTTCTTTTGGTAACTTCTTGCATTGGACAATAACTCTAAAATTATTCCATGACTTTACTAATATACTTACTAGCAAATTACAATTTCAAATTTAGAAAGCCTCTTGCAGTAGACAATAACTCTAATTTTTTATCTAATTAATTAATTAAGTAAAATTTACTAATTATTTAGGGCTTCTTCATTGACCTTCAAACTTATCTATGATCTGTAGTCAGAGTTCAGTTCCTTCGTTAAAAATATCCATAGGGGTTTGAGTTTCTTTCATGACATGATAATACTTATTACTCATACATATATTCACAAAATAGGTTTTATAGTAAAGGTAAAAATAATTTGTAAACAAATTAAATAAATATAGTCGTCATCAAAATATGATATGTTAGAATTCTAAATTAGAGTGAAAACTATTTATGAGGCTTTCTAACAAAATTACCATGGCTTTCAATGCCAGCTTGTTTCTAATCATTCCAATCATTCCAGGTTGGGTGATTGAATACAAGTTGGTATTGGAATTCATAAAACTGCATTATAATAAAATTGTAACACAGAATTAGCCAAACATCCAAAAACATTAATAAATTGATTTAACCCCTTGGACTTAATACTATTACTATATAAAGGGCGAGCAATGGCGCACTGAGGAACTAGGGTTCCTGATAGACTCTTCCACGACATACAGTCTAAGCACATAGCTTTACAGACCCCAACAAAGTTGTCAGATCTGATTCTGGGACTCTGATAAGCAGAGTAAAATGAGTGGTCCAATGGGGGAGGCATCAACGTCTTCCCCCAAAACTCACAATAAGGAAAACCCCACTGAGAGCAGAACTAAAACAACAGAGAAGGATGAAACACGGCCTATGCAGTAGCCAAAGGAGAATGAACAAGAAGACTTGGAACAAGAGAAATCGGACAAACCAGCGACTTCAGGCAAGCCAAAGAATGCTTCATTGCCCACATGCAAGCTCATCGCTATGGAAAGGCCCAAGATCGAGCTGCCTATTCATAGGATAAATGTGCAAATACAATACATGAAAGATCATGCCCTGATTGGAAAATTCATGGGCTTTTGGCCTACTGAAAAAGCACTGCAAGGCTGGATCACTTCAAAATGGAAGCCTAAAGGTCATGTAACTCTATAGTTGGCCCCTAAGGGCTTCTTCACTACCACTTCAACTGCCTTGAAGACCGGAACAGGGTCCTGGATGGAGGACCTTATTTCTTCAACGCAGCAGGTCTCTATTTGCATGATTGGGTCGAAAGATTCAACCCGGATAAGGAAGATTTCAGTTGGGCGCCAGTCTGGGTATGCTTGTACTCGCTTCCACTAGAATACTGGGATGAGGATTCACTAACAACCATTGGAAATGGACTAGGTGAGTTTATAAAGGCGGTAGAGGAAACTAAGCTCCGAAGATACACATCCTATGAATGGATCTACGTCTACATGAAGGTTGTCCATGCGCTACTAGACACGGTAAGTCTTCTTCACGATGACTTTGAATGGGTTCAGCCCCTTGACTATGGACATGTACCCTTTCGTTGTAGGCGATGCCATACCCATGGTCACCTCTTTCGTGACTGTCCCTTAAATATGTCGTCTAAAACCACAGACTTTGGCGACAAGTCTGATCCAGCAGGCTTCACCAAGGTAACCAGTAGGAAAAAGCATAACAAGAAACCTCCCTCAACACCCAAAAATGCAACTCGATCTTATGCTTTGCCATCCTCCAACAACAGATTTAATATTCTGACAGATCTAGAATAGCTCGATTCAAAAACGCCCAGGCTAACAAACCCAAGCTCTGCTCCTTCCAAACCTCTGTCCCCCAATCTCACCCAAACTAACACCAGTCATCCCTTGAAAGCTATCCCTTCCAAAAATCCGGCCTCAGATTCGCAACCCAACCCCAATCCTGTTATTCACAAAGCCATATGGTCTGATAAAAATATGGACATAGATGATATTCAGGCAGAACCCTCTCAGCCACCAATCCACCAGGAACGGGGAAGTCAACAAAGCTTAATGGAAGAGGAACCAGAAAGATTTGATCTGGGGGAAATAGACATCTTCAGTCTAGAGCAAGCCTGCAAAAGAAAAAAGTTCGACTCAATAACGGAGAGACAACTGCAAAATTTGGAAGTAGTGCTCACAAGGGTGCATCAGCACAATACTTTGGGCATACAACAAGGAAGCAAATGGGATGGGAAACATATCATTAAAGATGGAAAGAAAAGAGGTCAAAAGACAGATCTACAATGTACCATATTAATTGGGGAAATGCTAGTGGAGTCGGGAAGATGCTCCAAGTTGACAAAATGTTACTGATCTTTACCCACCAGTCAACCATGAAGCTCATCTCATGGAATTTAAGAGGACTTCATGGTCCCGGGAAGTACACAATGTTGAAGAACATGATCCTGCAAGAACAACCACATATTGTATTCATGTAAGAAACAAAATGCAGCACTAGTACCTTAGAACCCATTTTATCCAAAGCCTGGGCGGGATGTCAAATAGTAATAGTCGATGCAACCGGTGCATCAGGAGGATTAGCCATAGCGTGGAATTCTCAGCGCATTTCCTTAACAAATATCCATGCTTCACACTATTTCATTCAAGCCATGTTCCATTTGATCGGCACCAACATACATGGACACCTAACTAATGTTTACTTCCCCCTGGAAAGTATGCACAAGATAAAGCAATTAGAAACATTGAAGATCCTCAATGCTCTAAGAGCTTATCCACTCTGGATAACGGGAGGAGACTTCAACATGATAACACAGCTGGAGGAAAAATTGGGAGGTAGACGAAAGCTGGACAAAGAAAGCAATGATTTCAAAGCATATATTCAACACAATAGTCTTATGGACCCACCTTTTGACAACGACATCTTCACTTGGAACAACAAAAGAGAAGGTACTCAACAAATAGCATCCAGGTTGGACAGATTTCTACTCTCAGACAACTTCGTTCATCTTGGTGGAGATATAAGCGCCTCTATCTTACCCTTAGCTGGCTCGGATCATTGGCCTATTTCTTTACAATGGAAGAATCCAGGAAACTCCAACAGAAAACCATTCAAGTTTGAAGCTTTCTGGTTTACCCACCCTGAGTTCAACACCATGGTCAAAGACGCTTGGGAAAGCTTTATTCCCAATGGAGGCTCTCTTATGTACCAATTCCAGCAAAGACTGAAACATATCAAAAAACAAATCAAAATCTCGAACCATACCACCTTTGGAAACATCTTCCAAGAGAAAAAAGTCCTAGAGCAGAGCATGATAGAGCTTCAATAGAAAATCATCCTAGAAGGCAGAACAGAGGAGTATGCCAAGTAGGAACAAACTCTACTAACACAGCTAGATGAAAGAGGCAAACAAGAGGAATTACTATGGCGACAGAAATGAAGAATCAGATGGCTAAAAGAAGGGGAACGAAATACTAAGTTCCTCCACAGCACAACCATACAAAGAAGAATGAACAACACAATCTCACATATTCAAAACTCTCAAGGAGACAAATTGGAAAAACAAGAAGACATAGAGAAAGAGCTGATAAATCACTTCAAAGCCGTTCATCAAGAACAACCCATAGACAGACAGAATGCCATCAATGATATCCTATAGTATATACCTAAACTCATCACTGAGGAGCATAATAAATTACTGCTAAGGCCAGTCACAGTCATGGAAGTTGAAGAGGCTTCCAATCAACTAAAGGCGGGGAAGGTGCCGGAACCTGATGGTTTCACATCTATTTTTACCATCACTTATGGGATCTTATTAAAGAAGATGTTTGGAATGTGGTAGAGGAATCAAGAGAAATGCACTGGTTACTCCCCTCGCTCAATTCAACTGTCATCGCCCTTATTCCCAAATTCGCGCAACCAAGCACTTCGGAGAAGCTTAGGCCTATTTCCCTTTGCAATGTTATCTACAAAATTATCTCAAAAGTCATAGCCAATCGCCTCAAACCGCTCCTCCCTCTTCTCATCTCTCCAGAGCAATCTGGATATGTAGAAGGCCGCCAAATTTTGGATGGTGTAATTTTAACCCATGAAACCATTCATTCGCTCAAAACGATCAAGCAAGTAGGTATGTTGATGAAAATAAACCTTTCCAAAGCCTTTGATAAAATCAGTTGGACATATATAAAATAGATGCTAATGGCCTTTAGTTTCAGCTCAACCTGGGTTCGATGGAGGATGACTCTCTTATCCTCCCCAGTTTTCTTTGTCCTTGTCAATGGGATCCCCTCTAAACCTTATCACCCTTCCAGAGGAATTCGTCAAGGTGACCCACTGTCCCATTTTCTTTTTATAATTATGGCAGAAGGTCTAGGTCATATCATAAAACATGCAGTCCAATGCAATAATCTCAGAGGACTCTCTATCCATGGATCCCCTGCCATCACCCATCAACAATTTGTAGATGATAATATGCTCTTTGGTCATCCCTCTGTACAAGAAGCTAGAACCTTCAAAGCAATTTTAAACACGTTTTCAGAAGCTTTGGGAACCACCATCAACACCTCCAAATCTCAGAATTTTTTCTTCAATACTCCTATTCCCACCTAAAGAATCATCACCCACATCATTGGTTTCTCTCAAGCCAAGCTTCCGCCTCAGTATTTAGGTGCCCCTCTTATAGACTTAGCCTTAAAGCACGCTTCCTGGCATCACTCATAGAGAAAATGGAAAGTCGACTATTATCTTGGACATGTAGAACTCTCAATATGGCAAGTAGACTAGTCCTCATAAAAGTTGTTCTACAATCAATTCCCCTCTATCTGTTCTCAGTGCTTGCCGCACATAAATGGGTTCTAAAAAGAATTCGCAATTTGCAACACAATTTTCTATGGGGTGCCACAGGAAAAAATAGAAAATGGGCTCTAGTCAAGTGGGATAAAGCCTGCAAGCCCAAAAAACAGGGAGGTCGCGGTTTACGAGATCCTCAACAAAGAAACACTTTGATGGGTGCAAGGATTTGGTGGCAATGGGTTTCTTGTCCACAAAAGCTATGGGCGCAACTATGGACAAAAAAATATGCTAACAATAGACTGCAACAAGAACTAATTAGAATCATGACTACACCTATAGGTTTCCTAATCTGGAACACGGCCAAGCAATACAGAGAGGTAATCTACCAGCATAGCGTTAGGGAGATAAGGGACAGGAGAACGAGACGTTTTTGGTTGGAATCCTGGCAACAGAGACCCAAAATTGAAGCATTCTTAATAGACAAAAATCATCATGCAAACCACATTAACCAGGCAGACAATGTTGCACAGTTCTGGACTCCTGGAATGACACAAGGATTTAGGCAATGGAAACCAGTAAGGCAAATAGCACAGCAAGCAACAAAAGCTTATAACTTGGAGCTACAAAAAGAGCTCACTAATAGATGAATCAGATTCCATATAGAAAGCGATGTTCTAAGATGGGGCTACACACCGAAAGGCACATTCACCACCAAAGAGGCATACCAATTAATGTGCCAAACTCAGGAACCAATAGATCCTGCCTGGCAGCATTTATGGACTATAGGGATCTGGCCCAAAGTCTCCACTTTTCTATGGCTGCTGTATCATCAAATAATTCTCACCTGGGATAACTTAATTAAAAGAGGATTTCATGGTCCTTCTTACTGTCCCAACTGTCAAAATAGTGAAGAAACCATTCAACACCTCATGGATTCCTACCGCATGGCCAATCAACTCTGGGAAAATCTCACATTCAGATGCCAGAGACCTTGCAGAATTCTTGGGGATTTGAGAGGCACCATCCGCAATTGGACTCCAATGCCCTACAATAGCAAAATTCTCAACAAGTTATGGACCATCCTGCCAGGTCTCCTTCTATGGACAATTTGGAAGGAAAGAAAGGAATGAATTTTCAAAAATCATCAAACTTCCTTAGAAATAATATGGACTAACCTATGTCAGAACATCAAGGAAACTCTCACATTGCATCAATGAACAATAGAGGACTTTCCAACCTAGCCTCAGGAATTAAGCATTTGGGCCAACTGGAATCTACAACTCCCACAAGTTCAATCGAATCCCCATAGAACCAACATCACAACCAGGAAACTTTCATATTGGTCACGCCCCTCTACAGGAGTGATTAAGTTAAACTTTGATGGCGCCTCTAAATGCAACCCAGACAAAGCAGGATATGGAGGCATATTTAGAAATCATGAGGGCCAACCCTTATTATATATTTTTGGCTCCATTGGATGGGACACGAACAACTCTGCAGAATTGGAAGGTCTGTGGCAAGGTATGAAGCTTGCTGACCAACATAACTTCTATCCAATTCTTATAGAAGGGGATACTCAAATCCTCATCAATATGGCCACTCAAATACAACAAGGAAGATCTACTTCACGAGTTGTCAATAGTTGGAGACTAATGACCAGGCTTGAAACAGTAGAGAAATGGATAAAAGACAAAAAAACAATAACTTTTATTCACGTCAAAAGGGACTGTAACAAAGTTGTTGATCTTCTAGCAAACATTGGGACAGATCAAGACCAGATCCTACACTACAGTCCTCTTGACATCATAGGTGACCAAAATCAATTGCAAATCTGCACTGACCTGGTGCAACAGGAAGCACATTCCCCAGATGGTGGTTCAAGTTTTGAAAGGCCTGCCATGCAGGCTGCGATGGCAATGGTGATCGGCGATTAAACGAGGACCGACGAATCGTAGAATGGGGAGACCAAAGGGCAAGGCCTTTACTTATAACGATATGCGATTGCGATCAGATCGCATCACAATATCGCATCGGCAGAAACCAAGGGGCGGAGCCTTTATACCTTCATATGTGCGATACAATGATGCAGACCCGATGACGGATCGTAGAATGGGGAGACCAAAGGGCAAGGAATTTACATATAGCAATATGCGATTGCGATCAGATTGCATCGCAATATCGCATCGGCATAAACCAAGGGGCGAAGCCTTTACACCTTCAAATGAGTGCTGCGATGATGCGGACCCGATGACGGATCGCAGAATGGGGAGACCAAAGGGAAAGGTCTTTACATATAGCGATATGCGATTGCGATCAGATTGCATCGTAATATCGCATCGGCAGAAATGAAGGGGCAAAAGCCAAGGGACAGAGAATAGGCAGGGGCAGCCTGATGATAGTTCGAGGCCCACTGTGGTTGCCCAGGTGTTCATTATCTGGTCTTTTTGTTTTTTGCTAGTGTTGCTTGGGTTCTGGTTTCCTACCTGGATTAATCGTCAAGGAACCATCTTAATGTTTCTTTTGTGGGGTCTGGACTTGAGAAGTGATACCATTTTTGAGGTTTCTGCTCTCATTGGACTGGTTTCCCCAATGTTGGGGCGGTCCAGATTTTGTTGATACTCTACGATACCTTGGTCGAGGCCTTGTCCTCTTTGTATCTTTCTGTACATATTAATAGATTACTTTTACTTAGAAAAAAAATATACTATTACTATATAAATTTTTACACTATCACAAATTCTTTTGTTTTCTTATTGGATGATATTCTTATCTACTCTAAGACATAAGAGGAGCGTGAGAAAAGTTTGAGGATGGTGTGATAGGTGTTGAGAGAGCACCAATTGTATGCCAACTTGAGAAAGTGCACTTTCTATTAGAGACAAATCCATTATTTGGATCATATTGTCTTAGAGGAGGGAAAAACAATGGACCCATAAAATATTACAGAAACCAAAGAATGTCCATCACCAAATAATATTTCAAAAGTAAGATCATTTATGGGTATAACTGGATACTACACGAGATTCATTGTATATTTTTCCAATATTGCACATCCAATTACCTCACTATGAAAAAAAGGGATAAATTTTGAATAGACTACAAAATGTGAAGAGAATTTTCATTAGTTGAAAGATTTATTAACCAATGCATTGGTTTTTAATATTGTACCTCCAAATGAGGTTTTTGTTGTGTGCATGGATACATACAAGGAAAGACTTGGTGGAGTCCTCACACAAAATGGGAATGTCATGTATTATGAATCAAGGAATCTCAAAGAATATGAAAGGAATTAGGCAACCAATGACTTGAAGTTTGTAGTTATTGTTCATGCACTAAAAATGTGGATACATTTTCTCATGGGTACACAATTCAAGTTAGGGACAAGGCACAATGGTTTGGAATATTATTTGAGTAGCCAACACTAAAAGTAATGCAAACTATAAATTTGAATTCCTGAGTGAATATGACTTCGACATCCAACACATCAAGGGAAAAGAAGTTAAACTAGCCAATGCAATTAACATGAGAGTTCATGAGATGCATGTTGCCACAATAAGCATTTGTAGAATAGATTTTAAAAGTAGAAGACTAGTATTCTATGTAGCTTAAAAAAGAATCACATTAGGATAATGTATAACAAAAAATTTAAATATTATAGGATGGAAGAGGATGGTTTCCTTTTGTATAGGAACAAAATCTATGTTTCTAATTTCTAGAATTGAGAAATTTAATGCTAAAGAAGATGCATAATGCACCTTATACAAGACATCTAGGGTAATAAAAAACTATTGCAGTTGTAAGAGGCTAATATTTTTGGCTTTGTATGAAGAAAGGTGTGGATGATTACATAACTAGATGCATGGAATGTTTGGAGGTAAAGATTGAGAACAAACATCTATTAATATTGATACAACTACAACCACCTTCTACCCCCTCTGTTTGTCTCAGGATGTAGATGTGTTACCAATTTAACTCGATCTTCAAGATATGTCATAAAGATGGGGTTACATAACTTCATTTCTCATCTTATTCAAGTCATTTAATTAAAAACGCCATTACATTAATCTCATTGAGAGCTTGTTGGCAATATAAAATTCATCTCAATCTGAGTCCCAAATAAAATGTTATGCTTGTTAGAACTTTGGTTTATTAAAGCCTAAAGGTGGCCAAGTCATCACTAGGAAACTATGTGGCACCCACATGGTCTTCGCTTGGTCCAAGTGGCACTGCCATGCCATCCTTGTAGGGTTTTTAAGCGTGAGGCTATGGTAGGTCGGGTTTATTCTGTGTGAGGAATGAGTTTGATGACAGAGAAATTGATATCCAATGGCCACTAATCGAAGTGGATCTCTTGGGTCCACATAATACCAAATTAGGGATCCCTTGGCTCTGTTCTATTTGCAACCATGTTGTTGATTCGATGGACAAAAACCTATGAGCCCAATGAGCCCACCATGATACACTTCTCCTCAGACCAAGAGGACCTTCCTCCTCCCTAATCACGTCATTAATAGAGCTTGATGCCCAAGGGAAGAATACTAGGTGGCCAATCCCTGAAAGCTTTTGGTCTTTGTTCTATTGTATCATCATCTTCTTGATCCATTTTAGTACCTTGAAGTCCCAGAGTGTGAGTGCCTAATCGGCCCAGCTCGACTAACATCATCTCAACCCGATTTTTCTTAGTTGTGGCTCTCTCAATCTCTCCCTACATTAGCTTGATGTATTGAAGGCCAATTGGGCCAACCCACTATTCGTATTTTGGATTGGATTCACTAGTGAATACTTTTCTTAAATTCTACTATTAGGAGTGTAATGCCCTAATCATTCAGTAGGATGATTCCCTTGGTATGGTTTTGCCCTAGGCCCATGAAACCTCCATGGTGTATAACTTATGTCTTCAATGTGTTAGTTCATTTTCCATGATTATTGGGGTTGTAATATATTGGGATTGACTATTAGCTCCCCCTCGACACCGTTTGATGATATCCACACACCTAGACCGGTTAAACCATGGTACGAATACTAGTGGCGGGACCAAACTCTACCATATGTGAATTCCTATTAACCCTTCCATCCACTAGTCTAGTAATAAGTAAGGAGCACAAAAAATTGTGGGATTTTCCAAGTAAAGTAAAATAAGAAGGAAGCTACCCCGATCTTGTTTTCTTGATGCTTTGTGGCTAAGGATGCTTGAGGTCTTAAACCTCAATGTGCTAATAAATGACTAGCACCAACAAACTGACACCCTTAATGTTGAATGTACAAGTTTCAAGAATCAGAGAGGAGTCGAAAGGAAGCCCCAATTCTAGTTCTTAATAGAACTTGTGATGTTGTTTCTAGAATAATGTATTAATCAACCTAACCTAGTTACACTCTTACAAGCTAGCTAGGCTTATTCAAGAAAATGTAAACTTTCCATTGTCTCAAAAAGAAACATATAGTTCACGTAATTTCTCAAAGAGAGCTACAACTTAATTAACATTCATCGTAATTCCTATTGAGAAGCTGGGTTAATGATCATAAATCATTAATATCAATTAAAAAAGAGTGTATAAACACCTAGATTATTACTTTCATCATGAAAATAACATTCATCAGTATAGTCCAAAATTTTATTTCAACTATAAACATATAAGATAGCCTTAATTCATAAGTCTCACAGTAATTCTACATAATTCACACATTCAATATAACCATAGACTTGTGAGGTAAATTGTAAATTTTGAGTATAACAATAAATTCATGGTACCAAAAAAATTATCATATTATTTAAGAAATATTGTAGATATACATATGATAGTTAACTACATAGCTTAAACACACAATATAGATTCATAAATACATGAAAAAACTAGTAAATCACTATCATAACAATGAATTTTAGGCATTCACCCATGAACATAAAAAATTATGCATTAATCATAAGCACAACAAAGAGGGTCATAGCCTATAATTCAAAATGTATAAACAATTATGTGTGTCTATGTGTGTTAAGGTAGCTGGAAATTGAAGGAATTCCACTCTCCACCCAACCATAGGTTAGCTACACAATAACTCTCTCGTAGTTGACCACACCCAAGCTAGATCTAAAGTTTGAGGGGATGTTACTAAGGGAAATTCTAACCAAAACTTAGTTGAGGTAAGGTATTTATCAATCCAGGGTGGGGCATTTCTTAGTCTAGGAGAATGAGTGTGCTATCCAAGTGGTTTATCGACTATCTTTTCATGGTAGGCATTGCAGGGTTTGCAATCCACTGTGTTGAGGCCTGATATTTCTGCTGCTCCGTCATGGGGGATACCCCCCTAGTCCAGGCCTTAAGACAACTCCTTTTCCGTTTAAAGTGGTGGCTCCGACTAGGGATAGTGGGACCAATTTCCCAGAATGGGTTTTAAAATGAGAGTGGGTGGTCTATGAGTGATTGAAATAGAATAATGATAACTTAAATGACCTATTCTATCATGCAAATCTCTAGCTAACTTAATCTAATATAAGCCTGGGCATTTATTCATAATATGTGACCTACAAAGATATCTGCTTGACATTATAAACTATATCGCATATGTGATGATATATATATATATATATATAATCATATTACATACATATAAAACAATATATATACATAATATTATATAATATTATAATACATATTATATATATATATATATATATATAACATATAATAAATATATATTAAAATAAATATATATATAATCTTAGCTAGGCATCATACAATAGTGCAATTAATGCTTAACAACAAAAAACATATCTCATGTACAATTCATCAAAATAAAGTGTTGTCACTAATTAAACAAAAACAGGGCTAATCATATAAGATAGAAGTACCATATATGTGAAGTTTTGCTCATTTGACTAATGACATAGATCAACTCCTTTCTTCAGATCAAATTATCTTCCAAGTATACAAAAGTGCATGAACAAAGGAAAGTAGTCTGATATTTAAAAGAAACGATCATGTTCCATAATTTTATCAAAGCATTCACAAACTTACAATATTGCATTCTTTGCAAATGTTTTTGATAAAATTTTGGACCCTTCTCTAAATGCATGAGAAGGGTATAAATACTATTCTAACTAATGTTCAAAAACAAACTATACAAAAATTTGAGGAGGTCTCAAACAACCTTCCTCCTAACTAGTTAACTAACTCTAAAAATAAAAAGTTGTTTGATGAGAAAAGGTTATGATGATGATTTTTTGTTTGCCAGCTTATCCTTCAAATCGCATATATCAGCGATCTGTTTGACTTGAGGAGGTGCCCCAAACTGTCTTCTCACTTGTCCTATGAAAAATGCATCTGTGAGAGGTGGCAACATCCGTTGAGTTGAATGGAGTGAGCAGTTAAGGGTCATGATTTGACTGTGTGGCTTGATGAGGTATTGCCAATATGACTCCCGATTAGTCTTTGCTAATTTTGCAATTGCTTCCCTTTGAGTTTCCACTCTTTCCTTCCATTTGTTATGCAAGTCATTTAGATTGGGCAGTTCTTTCGGGTTGCCTTCTTTCACCAGGTTGGTGGCAAACAAAATATGGTTTATTTCCTTTACTATGTTCTTTGACACCCCGGCCGCTCTTGCCACTGCTAGTTCGGCTTGTTTGATCCTTGCATCCCAATCAGTGAAAAGAATGTCCTTGTGTGTCTCCTCGATCTCAGGCAGATTTTCTTTCCTCCCCTCTTTTGTTTCTTGCCATTCAATGAACTTTGAGATTCTTGTGTTTACCTCAGTAAACTTGGTTCTTTGGTCAATTTCTTTATCCGTTAGCTGGTCACTAGTGATTAGATAAGGAGCAATATGTGACATCTTTTGGCAAAATTGCTCTTGCTATTTTAATAAGAGAGAATTAAGCTCTAGCGCCTCTTTGATGAATTCCTCGACAGTAGGAACATCCTTATATCTTTCCATGGCTTGCTACAAGTCTTGGAGTTGCATGTTTTTGGCCGATATGTCTGCTTCATGCCTTATCTTCAGCACCTCCATGCTCTGTTGCAATTGGGCCAGCTTCTCAGCGGCCTGCCTGTTCACACTTGCCTTCTCTGTTTCCAGATGTTGCTCGAGCTGTGCAATCTTCCCTTCCTTTTCCTTCAACAAAACAGATATTTCAGTAGCTTTGTCCATGGTAGCAGTTGCGTACGCTCCTGTAAACTGTGACAATCTAGTCAAGTTTTTAGCTGGGTTGGAAGGGACATCCTTCCAAACTATGTCCATTAGCTCATTCCCAGGTGGGAGTTCAGGTGTTTCTATACTTCTCCTTTTCATCTATCTCCTTACTACAACCTTGTGTAGCGGGCTGTAGAACACATCAAGGGGAGGGATTTTGGTCACCTTCAAGACAATTTCCGATGTGGGCAGAGTGGGGATGATTTTAATCCGCTGAGACGTAGTTGCTTACTCATCCATTGGTTCAGACTCTGTGTTTTTTTGAACATGCAAAGGAGTTTGATGCTCCATATTTTCCTGGGCATCTGTTGTTTTGGGAGTGTCTTCTAGTTTCTTATTGAATTGATCCCACTCCTACTCGAAACTGCTACTTTTGATCTCTGAAACGATATCTTTGGGTGGGGTACTCATACCCTGCTTCTCGACTGACTTCTTGCTGGATTCTATTGTATTCTCGGTGTCTTCGGTTTTCCCTGTATCCAATGCTTTCCCCGCATCTACTTGAGACTCTATGTGAGAAGCGGGTCCCTCACTGTTGACAGTCACACTAGGCATAGGCTTCTCCTCGATTTTTAACAAGTGTAGTGGGATTACGTCGAGCCTTTTGTTTATGAACTCCTAAAATCTCTCAAAATCTTCAGGAGCTAGATTGGTCTTTGCCGATTCGAGCGATTGTTCGAAGGATTGAGCCGAATGTAAAAGGTCTTCAAAATCATTAGCCTCATGGTTGTAAGGCTTGATCTTTACTATAGTAGTGATGTTATGTGCTATCTTGTCTGGATCAAATTTCCTTTTGGACAAAGTATGGAGCCTAAGGATTTCCAGGTTTACTGACTCCTTTATTGCATGGTTAAAATTTGCTAATGAAAAGGAACAACACTTAATTGGAAAAGATGACCATAATAACTTCTTGTTTTTTTTCAGAACTTTGGGCAAGCCTTTTCCCACGGTCTGTTGGGATATTTCTCTTGCTAACAATTTATCAGAGACATACAGAGGGAGGACATGTGGGTCTGCTGTACTACAAAGGCCTAATGTAGGTGAACCATCCTTCAACAAAATATTTGTTGACTGCATGAAGGTCTATAGCAGCTTCTTGGGAAAAACTAGGGGCTTTCTTATTGAAAATTAATTGATGTAATGGAAAATAACAGCGTGGCATATTTTATAGAAATGGGGTATATAATGGGATTCCCAAATTTGTTTATGGATGAGATGGATAGGGTAGAGGTCCTGCAAGGTCCATTTCCAACCCATGATTGGAAATTTAGTGTAGAAACATATGGCATCCATAATGATGCACTGAAATAGAGCGAAGGAAGGTTCTCTGGAGAGGAGGATCTCTTTTGTCGATATTCGGTGATGACAATGGCTAGGTTATCCGATAGGATGGTGGCCCAATTCATAATGTGGGAATTGACACAGGCATCAATCAAAGGAATCCATTCTATGGAAAACTTAGCATTATTAGGTAACCCATATAGTCTACATAACATAGCAGCTGCATAGTTGTAGGGGTTTGCCAAAGAGGCTACAGGATACATACCTGTTTTATCACATTTGAACTTGTTCTCCAGTACCCTCCAGCCCTCGATTATCTTGAAGGGTTCTTCATTCTTCTTTGCGAAGTTGGCCATGTATGTTTTATCATATATATCTTGAGGGCTAGGTATATGGTACATTTGGTTCAGGTCTTCCGATTTGAATGACCCACATGAGTTCCATTCTTGAGTTCTTTAATTGCCTATCTTCAATGGTGAGGTTTTCCACCACCCACCTAATCATATCAGTGTATGGGAGGATTTCTGCTCTCGCTCCTATTCTGTGAAGGAAAGAACAAGCAACATTCTCGAATTGGAGTCCCAAAGTTTTTATTGAGTCGGTCGTTGCTTTTGTGATAGTAATCTTGGGACAATCATCCTCAAGCCTATTGTATATGACCTCATCAGCGTAGACAATATTGGGAAATTAAGGCTGAAAGCTTTGTGAAATTACTTTGAATCGTGGGAGGATTTAAAATGAGATACTCAGTGTTAACTAGCCATAACTTGGAAAATCATTACCTCTCCTCGGGCTGCTAAACATTAATTACCCTACCAAACCATTTATTATTATATTAAAACACAGTTACTTCCCATGTTTGTTTCTTTATTTGCACAACGCAATTTTTCAATGATGTTATATAGCATTGCCTGCTTATAATGCGAAATGCGATTGTGAATATATCACATTTCGCAAATTGTTAACAGATGACATAGTGGCATGTCTTATTTACTTGCGACTCCTATGAAATGCGACTGCGAACTTTTAAGGGGTTTTGATCAGTATGTCGTAGCAGGAGGTTTGATTGCATACTGCAACTTCTTTAAGGCGTTTATGATCATCACATGGGAAAAATGTGATTTGCGATGAGGATCCTAAACTTGGGTCATTCTAAGATTTTTCAAGGCAATTTATTAGAGTTAGGATCTATTTTTTAAAGACTAAAATTTAAAAAAGGGTCCCCATTTATATGTCTAACATTAGCTATTACTATATATAAATGGGTGGGTTGTTTCATAGTACAACAATTGGCGATTCATTTTGGAGAACTAGTTATCTCTGATTGGTTTTCTGAAATTTCTAGAAATTTCAAAGTAAGAAGAGTTATAGGAATAATAATTACATGAGCTATAAAGTAAACAACATTTCTCTAGAATCATATTCACTTACTCAGTCTATTTATTCAACTACTTTACCCTTTGTAGTGATAAAAATACAAATGCCTTCACTAGTCAATATTAAGATTTAAAGAGATATAGCAGGTGTCTTATACATATTAGTTTTTGGTGTTTACTCATTTATCAAAGATAGAGCCTCTGCTCCCAGTAGGTGTTCATAGCCTTTACAGAGTTATCTTTTAACCAACAATGATTCATTGTCCCATCTAAAGTAATCTTCAAAATTCAAAGTGATATTCACTTGCTTTCATTCTCATTTGGATCTTGTCATATATTATAATACATATATAAATATATATATATATATATAATATATATATATAAATATAATATATATAATATATATAAATCTTTCTTTTAAGTTTCTTAAAATACATTGTCTATAATTGGTAACCTAATAATGACAATGCGACTCACTGGTTGTAACTAAACTGAACAAGTTGGCTATTGATGAGACCCCTTATCCTTTGATTGATTAGATAATTGGTTATTACCTTGTTTTGGTATGCAGTTTTGGTAATATCAGTTTAATTATTTCCCTATGATCATGGTAAAAAAGATCGTAATGAGACTTATTATCTTCTAAGTATTTTATATTTTAGAATTACACTTTGAAAAAAGAAAACTTTATCAGATGGGGTGAATCATTGGCTCATTTAAGAGTTTTGAATGATAATGATAGAGTTTTAAGATACTTATTTGCAAAAAGTCCTTACTAGGTTAAATATTCTTTTCTTGATTGATAGCAAGACATCTATACTTTGTAAAGGTAAGAGTTTGTTCATAGATAAATGTTTGAGCAAGATCAAGTTTTTCCAAAGAAATAAATCTTACTTTGATACTCAAATGTCCTAATTATTTCTTTAACTTTTCCTACTTATAGAAGCAAAAAATAAAAAATATTATCAAAGATTTTATTTTGAAAAACCAAAAGTAAATACTATATAACCTTTATTTTCCTAAGAATTTTAAAGGGGATATGATACAAAATTAGAAGAGTTTATCTTCTAGGAAAAGTATTTCTTCATAATTTTCCCATTAACGAGCAAGGAATCTGTCCTTCCTGATAAGTCTTGTAAAAGAAATGTTGATTGACCATTTTTCTCAATGACTTGGAAAGGGCCAAGCCATAGTCTTTGGAATTTGGTATGTTTACCTTTTTCCTCGTGTGCTTTGTCCCATTTCAAAACCATATCATGTATTTCAAAAGTTTTATGACTGGTAGGGGTTGTATCAAAAGAGGCTTTGACTAATTGCTGATGATGGAAGTGAGTTGCTTTAGCCTTTTCTCGTTCTTCTTCAAGCTTAAGAATTTGGAATTGTCTTGCTTGGAGAGAAGAGGAAGGGTTTTTATCGATGAATTGAACTAGGGCAAGAGATGGAATTTCTATGTTTCTGGGGAGAACTTCTTTTCCATAAACTAAAGTAAAAGGAGAAGAACTGATTGAGGCCTTATGTGTAATTCTGTCTACCCAAAGAGCAAATGTCAATGCTTTGTGCCAATTCCTGTGATTTTGGTCAATAGTCCTTTTGATGGTTCTAATGAGGTTTTTGTTTGTTGATTCTACTAACCCATTACTTTGTGGATAATAGTTGGCTGAATACTTTAATTTAAAACCTCGTTTCAAAGCAAATTCTACCATTGTATTTCTAGAGAAATAAGATGCATTGTCAAACATTAAAGTTGTGGGTA
>APFE030963883.1:34819-64697 GCA_000404065.3 Pinus taeda | reverse complement strand
TACTAATAACTTGCAGCTGACTTTGGGTACTTTCTAGACTAATCCTTAGCTACTTTCTAATCGTGCTTTACACAGTACTATGTGATAGAGGCAGAGAGTTAGAAAGAGCAAAATATTATCACTAGTCTTTAAAGTAGATTTTTCTCATTTTTATCATTTCTTAGACTTACCTTTAGCTACTTCTTAATCGTGTCTTACACAGTACTATGTGTTAGAGGCAAAGAGTTAGGAAGAGATAAACATTATCATTGGTCTTTTAAGTGATTTTCTTACTTTTTATTTTGCAGCAGCATGAATGGTGTCTAATACCATTAGAAAGTGGTTCTTTGCTTTCAGTTCATTTTAATTCATTTATTTCCTTCAAGTATTTTCCTTTTCAGCAAGTAGTTAGAAACCACTAATCACACACCCTCACTCATCTAGAATTCACTCCACACACATGATCACTCATTTGTTTATAAATACATCACTCCACCTTTTGGGAGACCTTTGGCCTTAGTTGCTAGGGCGCATTTTCTATTTTTCCCCATAGTGGTGTTCAGGGGGGGTGTTGGAAGTACTACACACCTACATGCAGACTCTTAGTTAGAGCATGGGACTACATGCAAGATTCCTTCTACATGATTTACTCCTTGATTTGCTCCTTCTTTAACTCTGCAACTGTTTAGTTCTTCTACATGATTTACTCCCTGATTTGCTCCTTCTTTCACTCCGCAACTGGCTAGTTCTCTCTGGAACTTGTTGCAGGTGTTGAGTCTTCTCATTGATCACCACTATGGTGCATTACCTTGGGACCTTCACCCAGTAATTCTATATCATAAGCATTGTAACCTATTTTCTAACGAATCATTCTTTTGTTCTTTCAATTTTCTTTTAGTGTTTTTGCTCTGCAAAGCTGCGTGTTCAACCTTTACTAGCTAGATTCATCTGTGCAGTTTTTCTAACACATTTACATATTTGTTGTGAGATCAAGAAATTATATTGGTTGTAGGATCGAGCGATACATTAACTACCATGTAGCAAACTTTATTGTGAAATCCAACAATGCATTAAATATTGTGCGCAAGCTCGATAATTGTTAACATCATCCTCCTATAAAGCCATTAAAGTCAAAATTATGTCAACAACATCAACATTAAATGCAATGGAAAACGTTTAACCCCTTACGTTGAATTTAATTTGATTATATATTTTATCCAATGTTTGAAAATTTGTTGTCTTCGCCGAGCTCAAACCCCATGCGAGGGTTGTTGGGTCGGGCATGGGTGGTCTGTTGGCATAAAGCTAGTAAAGGAGTTGTTGGATACTTTTTGGAGGCTGAGTTTATTTTTCCACGTGGAGAGGGTCCTTGAGGATTGTTGTTAGAAGGAATCTCCATTAGAGCGCACCATATTTAGGATGAGATGAGGTGAAGAAAAAGAGAACCATGTAGGAAGAAAGATTTGAAACTCTAAGGA
Organism: Pinus taeda; assembly: GCA_000404065.3. NCBI lineage: Eukaryota > Viridiplantae > Streptophyta > Pinopsida > Pinales > Pinaceae > Pinus > Pinus taeda. Next base: position 63,240 of record APFE030963883.1, on the reverse strand, counting down.
ATATATCGTTTCATAATAATAATTATTATTATTATCCAATTTTAAGGTCATGACCAAGCGAGACACCAAATTGGTGTATGAGACCCCCTTGTTTGTGGGACAAGAGACCCGCCTTCGCACAGTGATTTGATTGCTAAGTCTATGAAGGCATACATACTCTACCCCCCTCTCATTTTGAACCCGTGACCTCTTAGGAGAAAACACATGCTCTTAACCATTAGACCCACTCAAGCTAATGTCAAAAATTTGTGTTTTATAATTTCGCTCTACCTTATACAGTAGACTTAGTTTGGTTTGTATATTATTTAGGATTGTATCAAATCATAATGGGACAATAATCTATATAAGTTTTATATAAAAACAGTAAGTCATATTGAGTTTTATGACATTTATACGTTAGGAATGTGTTAATATTTTATTATAATAAGAGTATTATTTTTTTTATTACAATGGAATCGGCAATAGGGGCAGCCTCGCTACTCGCGTTACACGGGGTCAATTCTGACCACTACCTCTATAACCATTGGGAGCTACACCCACCCCTATATATAGCTCTTGGGTAAGTCTGGGGGATTTGAACTCATGACCTTCAGTACGGAGCCCGCCTTTCTAACGAACTTCACCGCATTATAATTACCGACACGCCTACCCCTGTGGGGCTATAATAAGAGTATTATTATTAATTATAAAAAGAAATAATATATGACTTATATATATATATATATATATATATATATATATATATATATATATATATATATATATATATATATATATATATATATATATATATATATATATATATATATATATATATATATAATATATATATATATATATATATATGAAAAAATATGTTACGAGATTCTTAACTATGAAGATTTACCTTCACTTTTCCATAAAGATTCTTAACTTGTAAATAGAATTTTTTGCAATACCATGGGTCAATATCATGAATTTTCATTCTCACATGCCCAAGAAACCATAACTCATTTCACAATAGAAATATTTTTTATATTTTTTCTTTTATTTTAGTTTTATAACATTTTTTTAATTAAATTGAAAAGCAAGAAAGGCATAACTACCTTTGACATAAATGTCAACCCTTTATCCTAACTACTAGTAATTTCTTTTGTGAATATTTTGTAGAGATTAAATCCCTACTATTCATATATTAGTTATTGATATTTAAATTAAAATTCTAGAAGAAACATGCCTATCGATGTAATGAAAGTCCATACAATTTTTTATTTTTTACTTTGTCTTTTTTTAACAAAACAAAATATATTATACTATATCTGTTAGAAATAATAATACTAAGAGGCAAGGAGGGTGGAGGGAATAAATATTTCATTCCCAATTCAAATTTACCTCGCTTATGCATACATTACCAAAGTCACCTTATTCATTTATTTCATTAGTATATCGCAATGTTATAGATTATGGATTGTTCAGTAAACCATGCGCATCATTAAATATATAATCAACGCATATAGACACATCAACACATCAACACATATAGACACTGGGATTTTAGGTGGAAAACCAATGTGGGATAAAACCATTGTTGGTGTCGTTGTGTATTCTTCTTTTATTATAAAAAAAATATTCTTACATTTTTGTAGTATAGCAGACTCTTTCCAGCATATAGACTCCTACCTGTAAGAGGCTGCAACCTAAACTCATTTTCCAACACCCATTGGAAGGAAGCTACAACCCCATGATCAAGTTTACCAGCACCTACAAGAAGGAAGCACCTACCCCCTCACTGAACGCTCCAACCCTGAACACCTCGTTGATCACGTTTCATAATTTTCATATAGGATCCACCTATCAATCAACCATAGAAAACTTTTATTCCAAACCAACACAAACCATATGCCAAGATACCAAAAATTGAATCATTGAATGTTAAACTCAAAACTAATATTGAATATTAAATCGCTAAATACCAATCATTGAATGTTTGAGTACTGATTCCCTGAATCACACATCACTGAATATTTGTCAAATTCACTACAACCAAATCAAACCAATGCACAACCAAATCACTATCGATACCAAGACATCCAAGCCATAATACTATCAAGCCATTACTGAGCCGAATTCATGATAACCTCTAACTGTCCAAAAGTGTCGGGCTATCAAGCAATAAATACTATTGCCCCAATCTGTCCAAATACCAAGTTAATATTTATCCATGCTCGTCATCAAAATTTTCATTAGTAACCAAGTCACAATCGTTCGAGATCTCATCCACAAATTCTCCACTACCAAGTAAATCACAACCTTTTCATATCAAATATTTTGCACATTCATAAACTGTGAAGTATCAAATCATAAACTCAAGTTCAAATTCCAAGCCAAATCCCATCCATGAACTATCAACCACCAACCTGTCAAGTGCCAGACACAACCAAGCTAGTTAATCAAGTCATTCAAGTTCTGAAAATGTGTATTTTCACATCCAAATAATGTCAATTGTTTGATCAAGCCATAACTCAACAAGCCATCATCATTAATGTATCAAGGATATTGAATGCAATATCAAAGTTCCATCATCATGCTCATAAGGAAGGAGGAAAACTAATTTCAAATAAAAAACAAGAAACATATTCAAAGTAGCATCATTAATATCTATTAAAACCATTGATCTCTTCCAAAAAATGTAATCTTCTTTGCAAATCGGTAGACATGAAGCCACACAAAACTCTATAAATCACTACAACTCATGCATACTAGGTCTCTACCTCCACTTTAGTATACTCCATTTAATGTCATCAAACAAAGTCAAAGTTTCATGTCAATTGCAAACTTATACTAAATCATATATCCCTGCAATAAATACCTCTACATACATATTGAAGGAATTTATAACATATAACATACGCACAATCCTTTGTCACATTACATTCAGATCTTTAAATAATTCATTTTTTCAACAATGTTAAGGTGATCAAAACATATATGCATACTACAAGCCCTTCTCTACATCATAAACAAGTCATAGATCACTGCATAAAATATCAATCATGTCAATCATAAATTGGTTCTATAGACCTCTACCCTTCGACACCAATCAATATAAGAAATGTTAGATCCAAAAGACAGATCATTGTTGATTCACATATAGTGAGCAAATGTAAGCATATAAGATGATCTCTCTATGTTACTGACATATACAATATCCTATGTCAGCATTGCATATCAACACTAAAGAGTAATCATTCAATGTCAATAAGTTCCAATATATGTATCAAAAATCACACACAAATATAAAGATATCCCTGTAAGCATAAGATTAGCCAAGGCATACTACAACATATGAATACAAATTTTGATTAGGTATAGAGAAATCTTTCCCGAGATCACTATAAACAATCGCTATTATCATGGTTACTCGACATGGATATGAGAATATTTTTGCTCTAATATAAACCAATAAACAAGCAACTTCTATATGCACTATGCAAAATAAACAATAGCAAATCCAAACGACTCTCTGCCTCTAAGAATAAAATCATGAGTTTCTATCACATTTTCCAATCATCAATCTCTCTAAAATACTCATCGTCTTCAAGTCTTGACTTGCATAGTTTTAGTAGCTTTTATATCAAACAAATGTATTCATTTCTTCTCAATACACATGCAATAGACACATAAATTCATTAACTCTTTAGATCAAAGACCCATCAATCCATGATTCAATCTTGTATGCTCTCGTTCAAAAACAAATCATAGAGAGAGATCATCGATTTCACACCCAATGCTCTAGCTCACCCATATTTATATATAACTTGATCCCATCAATACCTCAGGCCAAAAACCAATGTTTTCAAAATACCACAAGGAAATAAAACTAATGTATTTGATGACCATGTCAATATAACCCTGCGTGCACAAGTCTATGAGCGAAAGCTTGATTTCATGCGTGGATTTATAGTTTTTGCAAGCTATAGGCTTAGTCACATCTAGAGTATAGCCTTCGATGCATCTACAATACCTATAGCCGCATCCTGAAGCATGATTCCATGTAGATGAGGCTTGTTGGCCACATCCTTAAACCTTCCTCCATGTGGTTGGGGCTTGGATTGGGTAAAAAGTATTTTTCTTAGACCAAAACTTTGGGTCATGCTTCCTAATGATATGAAATGTATGTTCAAACTTGTATAATCTCTATACATCCATTGCTTGGCCAATAAGTAGTCATCTTCAAGCCATACAATTATTTTATGTAGACTGTAGGCATAAAAAATCAACATCCAAATCTGACATCCAAGTCATATATATATACACTAAAACTAGCACAAGGTGACACAACCATCCTTCATTGCTAGTTGTGATGATATCATAATGATCAAGGCATACAATCCATGGAGACATACAATAAACTATTAGGTTTCCATTAAGGACAACCCATGAGAAAAAATGCCAACAATACCAAATGGTTGTAGCCAAGATAACAACCATATACATGAGGTAATTCTATTGTTTCACTGCCTTAAATATATAATTATCTAATGAACAATAAAAATTTACTAGGCACTATATAGAAAGGGTTCAAGTTTTCATATATATAGACTATTGGAAAAAAACATCTAATAGCTAAATAATAAACAAAAACATGGATGCTAAAAATATGTGGTGACTATTTACTTCCTCATGGAAGATATGTCAAAGAGAATAATTTTATTGTTTGACATCCATTGATTCCTTTAGTTGATGGATCATTTCATCTTCCTTGAGATTAGCTTTATTTGAGTTAACATATACCTTTTTGTTTGAGGTTCTAGATAAAGTGTCCTTATAAAGGTCGAGAGCTAAGTTTCATAATATATTGTATTCCACCTCTTAAATTTAAATCTTGTTTTTATTGATCTAATAAACCCATGGTGGTTGCATCCTAAGATACATAGTGATGTTTATTCTCATGTACTTTGAAGATCCCAAAGAATAATGTGATATTTATTTGGCCATGATATCCTCATGCCTTCTCAAAATTATCTTAAAATACATAATATTTAGGTTGGTCCATGAATATGGTAGCCCTAAAAGTGGAAATGGGGCCATCCAGAATGCACACATGTGTTCCTAATCGTCCAAGCTCAGCAAGGTCCAAGATGCCAACTAAGACGCTAGCCAAGCCACTAGCTCAGTAGCGGCTCAAGAATGTGCATGTATTCACAGGAGTATGCACATGTTCTTGGTGCGATCATATTTTATACACATGTGTCCCCATTTTTTACTTTATTGCTACTACAAGACAATATTTCAAGTTCCATTGGGAAAAAATGTTGATTCATGGTCTACATTGAGTGCCAAGTCGATACCATACCTCATATGTGGATTCCAAGTAAGAATTATAATGGACATATTTTTTTAATTTCATTTACAATTGAAAAAAAATTCTAAATAATACATTAAACACAAACACCGTATTGAATTGCAATAAAATTGGTTAATATGGAACCTAATAATAACCAAAATCCAACATCATCAAACTAGAATTTAGAACAACCAAACACCAACCAATAACAAATAAATCCAAATGATGAAATTGGTTCATCCTTGGCTACTTTTAGGTCATCGATAGATGATCTATAAAATAATGGAGAGATTTCATGAGTGTATTTTCCAAGTTCATTAAACTCAATTATTGTATCATCGATCTCCAATTCCTGAAACTAGTTAATTAATCTTTCTAATTACAAGGCTAGAGTATATGAATGCTATAGAATCAACCCAAATAAACATCAAATTAGATACCTCAACATTACTAAATAATATTTTTTATATTTGTTTGTTGATCCAAGAAATAACAAAACTTTACTAGTCAGCAAAACATACATTCAGAAGGGTGCTTTAGGGTATTTAATAAACCTACCTGCAATAATAGGGAGGTACCTCTATATTTCTTGAGGAATTTATGGGGAGATTTTCATCTTGGACTCCATGTCAACTACTTTAACATAGGATAATTCCAAGGGGTGGGTTGTGAGTCTACACAAGATAGAAAAATGTTAAGCGCAACCCAACACTAGGTCCTCATCCACTTAGATGAAGGCATAACAATTTAATAGCATTATTTAAACCTAGATGTCAATAGCCACATTGATTCACACCCTACTGTAGCATGGCATCTTGGTAGAATTTTCACACTAGGAGCCACCAATAATTAATGTTGTGGGAGGGGTGGGGCCATCTGACATAGCGACACAGTTTGAATAGAAAAGGCCACATGGAGGCTCACTTAAGCCTGATATATGTACCAAGTGTAGAGGGACTTCTATGGACATATGGAAGTAAGTAGGAAATAGAAATTTATCAATGCCAATTTCGACCACTAATGTTGTAGTGGAAATTGATTTCTCATTGGTGTATTGCATGCTTAAAAATGGTGAATAAAAATCCTTGCAAAAAATTTCATATATTTTTGGTCCACATTATAGATTCTTTTAGTTTGGGTATAATTATACAGCTTGCTTAATGTTTTTATAGATTTTGATTATGTTATGCGATGAGTGAAGCTCACCTAGGGTAGACATATCATCCCCTTTATAGGTATCATAAATCAAATTAAATTGTTTAAATGTTTATTTCATTATCTTATTTTTGTTAACTAATTATAATATTATAAATGATTATACAGGTTCCTTCATTTTCCTAGTTTTCCACTTTGTCCCCTACATATCGTTCACCACCATCCACTATTCCACCATTATTTATCCATTAATATCATCATACTGCCCCGAATTTTGGCATACATCTTACCTCCATTGGGTAACTTCTATCATTACCACAACACATGGGTGTTTATCATCACCCATCTCCACTACATTTTCCATCTTATTCACCCATAGATGTTGCATCTATAAACCATCTACAAACACCCATCGTTTTTACTACCTTTGTTCCATCCTTGGTGGTTTCCCTATATATCTCTCATGAAACCACTCAATCGTCAACCCATGATGATAGTTCAGTGGATGCAACAATAGATTTTTCTTCTGAGTATGTTCTGCATCCAACTTCTCCACCCTCCAGTGAATCTCCATCAATTAGAAATACATTCACGATGAGATCATTCATTTATGATCTTTTTTATTTACGATGAATTAAATTGATTAGCGGCATGGAGGAGGATGAAACCCTTGCAACTAATTATATCATCTTCAGTGAATTATTTGAGCATGAACTATGAAGTATTAGTTTTTAAGTGTGTAATTTATTATAGAATAAAATCAAATGGGAATGTTGTTTCTTTGTGTAGTCCCCAAAGAGAGGAAGAATTTCCCAAAAGGAAAACTATTGAGCTCCTTCTTCTAGTAAGAGGATAACGATTGAATTCTAAGATGTAAATGATGGTGGCAGTGAATGAGTTACCCAATGAGACCCATTTTGTATATAGGATGTCATATGCCATACTTTCAAGTTTGGACATGAGATATCATTTCACTAGTATAAAAATGAGAAATTAGTGACTAGGTAACAGAAAAAGTTAGTCACCATAGCTTTTCCAAGTGGAATACTACAAAACATGAACAATTTTAAGTGACCTAACTAAAAATTACTAACATAAATGACTAATTTAGTCCCGGGTTAAAATATACAACTAACTAATAAGTAATACAAATAAAATGACTAATGTGAATGACTAATTTATTCTAGGAACAAAAACAAGACTACATAACAAGTACGACAATAATACGAATATGTCATTTATGTTAGTCTATTTAATTTTATCACTTCAACCATCTAAACATACTGGTAATAAGGGATTCAAAGGATGTTATAGATTGGATGAAAGGTGGTACTTCCTCAAACACTTCTTTATCGGATCTGTGGATGATTGGAGTTATGAAGTTGATTATAATCTTCAGGGTTATACCATGTGATCACATTCATAAGGAAATACATTCAAAGGTTGACTAATTATCCAAAATGGGAGTGGGGTTATAGCTGTATCAAATACATTATCAATAATACCTGCATAGTTCCTTTAGTTGAAAACTTAACCTTTCACTCACATCTACATTTTTTATTATTAGATTTATATCCATTGAACGTAGGATACTAGTTTTAAACTTGGATATCAAGTTGTTTATGTAGTTTGAGTGCACATTATGAACACAACAATCCTATACACTTATGAAATTGTTTTAATTTCTATGGGGATTTTGATATTTCCTGAACATTATATGTTGCATATATTAGAATATAATGTTATACATGTGAAGTAGATTTAGTATATGTTATGTGATGTAAATTAAACCATTGTATTAATATTGATGAAAAAATGATATTTCTTTCTTATTGGGTTTTTTCTTTTTTATGGAAAAGGTTTGATGATACCTTGCCTTGGCCATCTAGGATACTATGTGTAAGAATAGGTTTCTTTACCTAGCATATTTAAATTTGGATGTATGATCCATGTGTATATTACATTTCCAATGTGTATTACTTTTATTTTGATCACTTGAAAACTCTATTCTAAATCTTGATGCTTTGGCTATAAGTTATAAGATGAATTGCATGGTGTTTCATAATTTTTGATCAAAAAAGTGTGTCATACTAATGGTTTGAGTATATAATTAGTGATTTGAGTAGGTGCTACACATGGATGTTATTGTGCCCCTATTAACCACCAAAAACTTTCCACTCTACCTTGCATTTTTTGGCGGGAACAAAATCTTATTTAGTGAACTTGACAGAGTTAAATAGATATATGGTAATGAAGTTTAAATTTATTTAAAATTCATGATAATTAATTTAATTTATAGCTTCTGACCAAGATACAAGTGGCTTGAAAACATGCAGATATTTTTTTTTTAAGGGAAATATGCTCCGATGGAAACTTTAGTTACATAGAAATGTAAATGTACAAAAATAACAATGAGGTTTTTCTTTCTATTCAAGTGTTTTTATTGACTAAACCTCTCATCTGAACGGACTTGTAGTGGCTACCTTACACACAAATTAGCCATGGATATTGGTTGGTGTTCACTAAATTATAAGGCCCAACATATTTCTTTAAAATGGATAACTAGGTAAGACTATGTATTGGAATAATAAATCTCACAATGCAGTTTCATGTATATCGAAACATGTCTCAAATCACCATTTCCACCACCAATGGATTTATATATTTTATGAAGGTGAAAGTTGTTACTCACCATCTATCCTATAATACCCTCTTTTACACTATGCTGCTTCTACATTCCTCTCACCTTCTGTATTCATTTTCACTTTGGTGACTACTCTGGATGATAATGAGGACTCAATTTCACTTGGTAACAACATAGAACATGTGGTTTTTTTTATTCATTTTTGTGAAAACTGATTTACGATTCTTTTTTTTGGGGGGGGGGGCTTATTTTAATTGTACACATCCTCTTTTCATAGATTTGGTGTGGAATGTTTAGTAAATTTTGGGGGGAAGAGTGTTTAGTAATGATTATTTGACCAGCGTAAGTTTTTTAACAAAAACTTGTTTGTATTTGGGTTATTTTTATGCATATTTTTCAGGGATATTGGGACCAACGCCTTTGAGGAGGGAAAATGCCTCACTTGTAAGTCATTCCACCTCTCCCATGTGTTTGTTAGTCAAGTGAAGCGTAGGTCTCAAATTCATAAATACATGGCTATTTTTTTTTGAAATCTTATACCTAAGGTGGTTCTCTTGTTTATATTCTCAATTGATCTTGTTGTTAGATGGGGTTTAGATTCTAAATTGGTTCCTTGTGTTTGTTCATCCTTCACGATTTAGGTTTAGTGTAGTTAGCTTCACTATTTTTCTTATATTGATCTTTTTATGTAACCCTAGGTGTTTAATGGCATGTCCTACAATGAAAAATGACTCCATAAATATTGAATTTTCTCTCCTAGTTGATGATACAATTCAATCTCCATAAAAAATCCTTCCCAGAATAAGACTAGGTTTTGGTCAATAAGTTACCTAACTTTTGCTTAATTTAGGTTCCTTACTTTTTTGCGGCTCTATGTCTCGACCTTTTAATGGGATTGGTTATTTCCAAAAAAGAAAAAAACTCAACTAGGTTGCTGGATCAAGTCTCCCATTTCAGTTTTCTTGATGTCCATGCATAGTTGTTGCTAAGTCAAAATTGTGTGATATTATTTTCATATTCTAGTTATCATTATTATTGTAGGGCATAGTTGGATATGTTCACCCATTATATAATGACTTATATTACTCACTGAGGCTTTAAATTCATTGAAATTTGGATATGGAACATGTATAGTGCAGAGAATGGCCAAACATAATTTTTTTGTCCTCCTTGAAGCAAACAATAAAGCACTCCAGGAAGGAATGGTAGTTCCAGAGTCATTCAATGATCTAGTTGCTGAAATGAGAGCTCATCATTATGATCCCATGACATTTTCATTAAATTTGAATGTCATGATATTTTCTTTTCAAATTCATTCTCAAAGTTTCCCACTAGTATTTCAAATGCTATTTCCCATTGTTGTTTATTGTTCTGAATCCCGAGTAGAATAATGAAATTGAGATAGATATAAGAGATAGATAAATGCAAGTCCAATTTAAAAAGTTGTAGGAGGTAACGTTCAGGTAATGTATTGGTTGTATCTGACACTAATGTTTCTTTACAATAAATACTGAAACAATTTATTTCAAATGATTCCATAGTTTTCTCTGAAAATTTTCGTTTTGTCCTTCATACTAGTTCATGGTTACTTGCATTTTGTACAAGTTGTCATTTTTTCAACAACACAAGATAAGAATGTTACAAGGTCCATGGCCATAAATGTGTGGCAATTAGAGAAGACATATTTGTGGGGAAATTATAGTTTATATTCTCAAAGAATTTTTATTTCATTTATTTTCCTATTTTACTTTCTGAACCTCTAATGGTCTTTATGTTTTTCCTCGTTGTACCATGGTAAGTTGTTGCAATATTGATGTATTTACTTAACTTGGAATGGTTACAAAAGGTTGTATGCTTTACAAATTAAAATGACTTCAAATATGACCATAGTGCCAGCAACTCATGTGTTGTCTATCTCATAAGAACAAAATTGTACAACCTAGCCACACAGTGAGAAATACAAAGTGAAAGAGTTTGCATGAGATGGAATCTATGGATTGAAAGTTTCATGTTGGTATTATTAAAGGCTAAATGCTTGGAAGGATATTTTTGTACAATTATTTTCTTCTCATCTATCCCAAAACATGCCATAATTATCCATAATGAATACCCTTTCTTCCCTTTGATGTCCCACCAATGTCATGATTTAGAGTCCAGTCTTTGATGAGTGCTATAGAATGGACACATGTTTCACAGGACCTAAGGTAGGTGATGTTGTAGTAATCCCCTTCGTTAATCACCTGTTTCATTATTACAAGGCCCATAGGTGGAGCCTCTACTGATGACAACCAATGTTTATAGTCACAAATTTTCTTTGTCTGTTCCTTGATTTGAGTGGTGAGAGATATCATTTTTGGAAAATTAGCGAGTTTAGGTGAGTCAAGAATGGGATCTTGAATATTGCAAAATGATATGAAGTAGTCAAGTCTAAAGAGAAACAATGATAAGCGCAAGTTACGTTCAGTTATAGTAACTCTTTTTTATTATCAGCAAATAGAACCATAGTAGTAGTTGTTGAAAATTGGGTGAGCTTCACTTTTGGCCATGGCCAACTTTATCCGGTAATGAGAAGTGTAGTTCACAACTAGTTATAGTAACTCTCTATTATTATCAACAAATAGAACCATAGTACAGGTTGTTGAAAATGGGATAAGCTTCACTATTTTCCATGATTAAATTTATCCTGTAATGACAAGTGTAGCTTAGAACCAGTTATAGCAACTATCTAATGTTATCGTCAGATAGAATCATAGTAATGATTATTGAAAATGGTGTAAAATTCACTTTTCGCCTTCACTAGATTTATATTATAATCACTATTGTATTTCTAGGTTTTGCTAAGACCATCCTTCTACACTTAGGCACATAATAATTCTTGGGTAGAGGACCCCACCCTTAAGTTGTGTGAAAAGACACAACTCTCATATGTTTTTGACATACCATGTGGTTCATATCCATTGTTTATAAAATTATTTGCCTAAAGGCAACATAAAAGGTGGTGTTGTGTTATTCTTGGATTATTTCTCTCTAGTGCATTTTCTCTTGGATTATATTCACTGGCGAGGGTTTCACTATGTTTGGCTAATATCTTTTCTATCCATTCACTACCCTAATGTTGTTTGGCTTCTCCCTTGCCACAAAATTACATTTTGTTGTTTGGTTTTGTTTCTCTCTCATGAATATCAACAATAGTCATTCCTAATTTGTTACTTAACCAATACTTTCAAGTTTATGTGGAGTTAAATCACCACTTTCATTTACTATGGGGAGTTACCTTCTCTTTCAAGAATTGCCTCTTAAGGTTAGTGACAATAAATCATATTAAAAAATTTCCTTCAAGAGAAAACCTAAGTGGGTGAATGAAATTTAGATTCCATTACATTTTTAATTTTAGATATGCTTAGAATAAGAATAGAAATAGAAAAAATGGCAGTGTTTCAATTAAATTTAATGGGCTTCACAAATCTTAGCAAGGTTTCTAAGTAAAAGACATTGAGGAAAAACCATAACACTTCATATGATTTTCTTCCAAAAATTCAAAATGGGTAGCTTTAATTTGAAATTAACGTTGTACACATTTTAGGTAGGTATGTTAGTCTTTTCCATTTCCCATGAAGGGTGAAAGGTTAGGGTCACTACTTTTTTAGTAAACCTATTTCTTAGAATCAAGTGATCCGTTGGGACATTCACCTCACCAATATTATGTTTTGATTCTTTTTTCCATCAATAACCAATCCTAACCATAGCCGGTGTTTTTATTTCCAAGGTATTGTAGAAAATAATTTATTCTGATCGTTGATAAGAGAAGAGTACCTTGGTATGTTTTGGACAGTATGTGGATTTCAACCTTATAAAAGATCATGAAAAATTACATATCAACCCTTTAAGATGACATACAAAGAGGAATGTTTCTAGTTTTATATGGAAAGAAAGTTGTATTTTAATTTGTATAAGCACTGAAATATGCAAGCCATGAGAAATTGATTATGTAATTTAAATTCTCATGTAAATATGAAATAATTATGAGAAGAGAAGAAAACCAACGGTTTTAGAGGACATTATGGAAGTAACTATTCCAATGATATCCACATGTAAGTCCCATTGTACCTCTTTTGAGTGTGGCACTCTTCAAATTTGGGGATGACAACTTTAAACTCTCAACACATTGGTAATTTTTTATGAAGAAGGGTCTATCAAAGCTTCAAATCAAGTTTGAGATCAATTTTGTTTTCTTTTCAATGAAAGGCCTTCTTTAGAGAAGCACTCAAGATTATTCCAAAAATTTCATTCGAACAAACCCTCAAATATAAGAAGAGAAGCAAGAAAATGGATTCTGAATAAGTTCATCATTTCTTCAATTTACTTTTCATTCATGTATAGCTCACATCCTTGTCTCATTCATACATAAACGACTTATTATACTGGTTATTAATGTTTGTTCCTTGATCATGTTGTTGACATGCTTAGTATTCAATAGTGCTAGCATGATTCCCCTTGAGCTCTCTTAGTGTTGATATTTTTATGAATACAATTATTTTGTCATGAGTATAGACCATCTATTTTACTTAGAAAATAATTAATGAATGAATATTTTGGCATTCAATTGATAATGCCAATGCACTCTTTGATCAAGGGATGTTTGTTGATAGGATTTAGAATATTTCCCCCTTTTCAACTTTACCCATCTTTTTCTAACTCCATTTCATCAAGTCTTATAGGAACTGGTCAAAAATATGTAACAAGGGAAATTTATTTTGTTCACAAAAGTCAAAGAATTCATCCGAGGTAAATTCCCCTCGGTCAGATCTGAGGCATTTGATTTTGCGATTTGATCCATTTTCAACAAAAGTTTTGAAGGCTTTGAACTTTTCCAATGCTTCATCTTTATGCTTTAGAAGACCTATCGAAAACATCCTGGAAAAATCATCAATGAACAATATAAAGTATTCTTCTCCACGAGGTGAATCTTTCCTTGATGGTCCACATAAATCAGCATGAACAACTTCAAGAGGCTTACTAGCTAATACTTCCTTTTCGATCAAGTGAGATTTGGTTTGCTTACCGAATTGACATGATTTAAATATAGTATTTTTAGGAATGTTGATATATGGAAGATCACAAACAGCCTAGAATCTGCGTGCTTTTCTTATCTGAGAAAAGATTAGATGTCCCAATCCTCTATGCCATAGCAAGTTTTCATCATTTTTACTTAGATAGCACTATTTTTGTCTCCCTTGAGTATGTATAGGTTGTTTGGAGTTCTTGTACCTTTGATCACGGTTTCTCTTGTATCAAGCTCAAGAACAACATATCCATTTGATTGAAACACTACTTCATTTCCTTGATCACACATTTGACTCAAACTCAACAGGTTATGCTTTAAGCCATCAACATACATAACATTCCCAACTTTAACTTTTTCTTTCAAGAAAATAGAGCCTTTACTTGTTATGGCAACATGAGTGTCGTTTCCAAATGAGACACTCTTTTCTTTTTCCAAGGCATTATATGAGTGTAGTTTTTCTTTGTCACCTGTCATGTGTTTTGAGCATCCATTGTCAATGTACCACTGGTTTTCTTGTCCTTCTGCATACATGGCTATACCATATCTTTCTGTTTGCGATTATTTCTTTATCCACATTTTGAGATTTAATGGAGTTTTCTCCTTTTGAGATATTTGTCGAAATTTACTCTTGCATTCAAATTCTTCCTAGCTAAAGTTATAGATTGAGCATTCTATTTCATTTTCAATAAGAGAAAAGTTATTATAGGAACTTTTCTTGATCCCTGTCACATTCCTTTGATTTCGTGCTTCTCTAGTCATGATGGTTTTGTAAGAAACACATTGAGCAGCTTTGTGTCCAAAATTATGACATGAGAAACATTGACCATTAAAGAAGTTCTTGTGATTATCGAATCTACTGACCTAGTGATTGTAGTTTCTATTTATATTCATCTTTGAAGCAAAATGAGTACGATTTACCTGAGTTTGGTTGTGGATTTGGTTCATCCTTGAGGTAAACTGAGCCTGATCTACCTGGTGATCTACTTTATGCCTTTGCTGACGATTGTCAAATTGTCCACTACTCTTTGCTGCATCAAGATAGCTTTTAGTGGAGGTTGACAACTTTTGTGATTGAGATGCTTCTTTAGTATATCCAAGACCTATCTTTATCATAAGAATGCTTCACTTTGATAATTTCATTTAAGGTTTCTGATCCTTTAGCAAATCTAAGATTGAGAGCTTTTGTTTTCTCAAGATCCTTTCTTAGACCCACAACTTTACATTCTAGTTTTTCATTTTGTTTTTCTCTTTCAGCAAGTTGGTATGTCAAGGTATCTATAACTATATTCTTTTCTTCTAAATATATTTTGAGTTTAGAGATTTCTTCATCAAGGTCATTTTCATCTAAAGCATCCAAGAAATCATCATCTTCATAAGCCATCAAAAGTCTATAGTCATTACTATTTTCATCTTCATCACTATTTGATAAACCATCGCTATATTCATGAGTATAGTATCTCTTTTTACTTACACTTTGTTTTATATTCCATTTTGTAGATTCCTTCCCTTTACCATTTTTATCTTTAAGAGGACATTTGGTAGCATAATGATCGACTCTACCATGGGAAAAACATTTCAAAAGTAATTTACCTCTGAATCTTCCGGAACCCCATTGAAGCTTCTTAACAAAGTTTACTTCCTCTTCTTCTTCTGAAATATATCCCGATTCATTGAGTTCTTATTTTCCTTTTCCTGAACCTTTAAATGCACCTTCTCTCATATCTGAAGGACATCCTTTTCTCATCTCAAAGGAAGTTAAGATTCCATGAAGCTGTGTCATATTAATAGTCTATAGATCCTACTTTTCTTCTATGGTAGATACTTTTGATCAAATTTAGTAGACAAGGATCTCAAAACTTTTTCAACTAAGGTAACTTCCTTTATCCCTTCACCCAAATTATTCATGCAACTAACAACCTCATCTGTACATAAGAAGTAACTAGCTATACTTTCATCACTGTGCATCTTGAGAGTTTCATATTAAATTATGAGAGTTTGCAGTTTAGCATGTTTTACCTGAGAGTCTCCTTCGTAGCTTAGAACGATTTTGTCCCATATTTCTTTGGCTGATTTGAACTACATAAATTTGACAAACTCTAATTGTGACAGACTTCCCAATATTATATTGATAGCCTTGGAATTGGTTTCATATTGCTTTTTACTTGCTGTATCTGGAGGAATTACTGATGGAAATGTATATCCTCTTTCCACGATTTCCCAAACATCTGTTCCAAATCATTGAAGATAGGCTGTGGTTCTTACCTTCCAATAAAAAAAGTTGCTCCCATCAAAGATTGGCGGTCTGATGGATCCCCGGCTTTCTTGATTACTCATGATGCTGGATCTTCCTTCAAGCAATCAAGCTTCTTCTGAAGGACCTGCTCTAATACCAATTGTTGGAAATAATACTGGGGAGGGGGGGTGAATCAATATTATTAGATCAATAATTTAATTTTCAAAATTGATTTGTATACGCTACTTCAGCTTAGTGAACTAGCGTGTATACTTAACTATACTTAATGCAACCAGCGTATATGCAGAGATATTTTGATTTACCCAAATTATCATGCATTGAACTTTAACTAGTATATTATAAATTCACTAGATAGTGCAGTAAAAGAAGAATAAAGCATCACACACAAGAAACACACATGAACACCAAGATATAAGGTGGAAACCCATTGTGGGTGAAAACCACCTACTGCTGTCGCCTCTGTCTTCTTTTAATAATAAGAAAATTATGTTTACAATTTTTGTAATGGTGCAGTCTTATACCAGTATGTAGGCTTCTACCTGTAGAAGGCTACAACCTTCTCTCATTCTCCAGCTTCTACTGCAAGGGAGCTACAACCCCCTAGCTCTTATACTAGCTTATATGTTTACTAGTACATAGGTGTCAGCCTACAGAAGGCTACAACCTTCTCATTTCTTCCAGGGACCACGTTTCATAAATTTTTAGACTGGATCCATCAACAACATCATTCAGTCATCAAATATCTCTGCATCAACCAATCTCCTTTTGAGCCAACCACAACCGAATCAATCAATCACTTTGACAACCCATCAATCTGATCATTCAGAATGCTGTCACTAGAATATCGTAACCAGAACCCAAGACAAAACCCAGAACACCACAGCGTCAAACAAAAACAACTAAGACTTATTTTATAAGGTGTATGCTACTTCCATGTGTCGAACCTACGTGCATACGTGCTTTCCTCAAAGCGAACTAGCGCATAGATCTGAAAATCAAATTTATGATGTATACACTACTTTGATATCCAGAACCAACATGTATACACTCCTTTTCTAAAGTGAACCTACATACAGATCTGTAAATGATGATTTAAACATTACAATTATTCCAGACTTCAGTCATACCAAGATCATCATATTTACAGACTACAACATGTGCTAGTTATTCAAACACATGATACAACCACATAAAGATAATTCACATCCTGATGCATCATTAGATCTTATCCTTCATCAAATGCTAAGGTTCATCCTTGGTTTAGATCAAGCGCAACAACATAAGCCAATAACATGCATATTAGATCTCACACTTCATCAAATATTCGATACTTGCACACCTTGGCCTAATGATATTCTCCTCCTTTTATAATTTTAGGCCTTTCTCAATACCATGGACCAAAACCACTTAGGACCAATACCTTGGACCAAATACCAAGGTTCAATACCTCGGACGAGATACCTTGGACCAATACCATGGATCACAATACCATGGACCGAATACTTTTGACCAAAAATTTAGTTTCGCAAGGTATATGTGCTTTTCCTTCTGTGAAAGTGTGTGTGCATATACGCGACTTGTATACAGTGAACCTGTATGTATACGCAGCTTGGTCAATGGTGAACCTACGTATACCTCTCTTTCTTCATTCTGTGAAGACTCGTTTGTAATTCTTTGTTGTTTACCTGCTATACTGTGATCTTTCATCTGAGTGAGTTGCCTTCTCAACTGATTCCTTGAAGCTGCCCTACATTTCATCACATCTGTAAACACTGCTATCATGCATTCTGTCACATCTAATATCTCTTCTTGTAGATTGATCTAGTTACCATATACAAGGGAGTTGTTCAGCTACAAGTGGGTTGCCATTAAGTACAGCACATACATCATAATTCCAACATATAAATGTGTAAAGATGTCATGAACATCTTAACATGAAAGGATCTTATTGCTCAGTGATGAGTTATTGGAAATTTAGTTCCTTTATTGTATTACCTATCTTGTGAATGTCTTAGTAGCAGTTAAGACAATTTTCACTTGGTGCAGTTATAGACTATTTTAATTATTAGATAGCTAGCTGCTCTTCGGGTACTTTTAGAGGTACTGTGTCGATGTCTTTAGCGGGAGCTAAGACAATGTGCATGTGGTGCAGTGATTCTCATTTTGATGATTAGATATAAGTGCTTTTAAAAGTATTTTGATATAAATATCACTTGACAATGCATAATTGATTGATAGTTAAAAGTATATCATATGATTGAAAATGTTGTGACTAATGTGATTTAATTTGTTACTCATACATAGAGATTACTTTCCATGAAGTGTTGATGGGTCATCCAATCTCTATTAAAGTGCCTACATGAAAGTGATCATGATTTTCAAGAGTAATTGGCAAGTAATGGTAAGTTCATATAGAGATTTTTTTTGTATATTATGAATTTTAATAAGGGACAAGTGATGGAAATTAGAACTTGTATATTTTTTGCAATTATAAATGCTTATGACTAATGATTTTTCTTATGTTATAACATTATTGTTTTGGTTTATTGGAATTTTTTCAAATGAAATATTTCACTTTAAAGAGGAACGATCCCCTTTTGTATGGTTTATATTATTATCTCATGAATAAAATCTAAAGTTCCAACAAGAGGTGAAAACCAAGGACGGTGTTCTTGTTAAGGGGCGGAGTATATAATATCCCCACTGTAAATACTCATGTAAAATCTTAAGTAAAATTAAATATTCTTATTTACAATTTTGATATAGATAGAATATCATTAATAAATTTTATCTTTAACATTTTTATTTAGGTTTCATTTCTTGATAATTGTTGTTAATATTCTTAATTCACCTTAGATATCTTATGGGAAAAAAGGAAGATGATAACCATGGGAGAAACATGGGCCTAGGCATTGGGAATTAGACTTATGAATGTCATTCACTAGAGGATCACTAGAAAAGAGGTTTGTGTGGGGCTTAAAACAAACACCAATCATGGGACTATTTATGTGGGACTGAAAACAACGTGAGGCATGGGATTGACAATAAACACCACATAGAAAATGATGATGGAGGTCCCAAGGTAGGACAATTTGTAATGAAGAGTTGCAAAGAAAATAATGAGTATTTCATATGAGTATTTCACCCTTTTCAATTTCTAGTTGTGTCATAATGAGTATTTCACCCTTTCGAGTTTCTAGTTCTCTCTTTTAATGGATGAGTAGAATGCAAGAAAAGAGGAGGGCTTTTACTTGAATAATTCCCTTATGGGTAATTTAATATATTATTACATGTGGATAATATTGTTATTATATATTGTTCTTAGTAAATGAAATATATTTCTACATGTAGATAAATATTGTTATTATATATTTTTCTTACTAGAGAAAATATATTACTACATGTAGATAAACATTGTTATTATATATTTGGAGCATTAAAAGATAAGTAACCTTACTTGTCTTTGTATAAAATTTCATATGCATTTATGTAAGAAAAGAGAGGAAGCATTCTATTTTCTTAAAAAGGGTTTTTGCACTAGTGTATGAAATCATAAAAAATGCAAGTTATTTTCTTTGAAGTGAATATAGATTGAAGAGGTTAATTTGTGAAATATTTCCATCGGTGGTGAAACCTAAAAGAGAAAAGTTAATTAGATTTTTTTTCTTGAAAAGTGAGATTTTTTTTTGAAATGCGTAGTTTTAATAACTACCTTATCTGTTTATAAGACATAAGTCTTTGTTTAAGAAAAGATAAGTAACTATGACCTTTTGGTTAATTAGAATAAATAAATCTTGTGGTGTTCTTGAAAAGAACACAATGTTTTTGTGCTTAGTCATGGTAAAAATATTTCCATGGTGTTGATAAATAGTAGTTATTTAATAAATTCATGGAAAATATTCCCAAGGATTCTCATGTGTAAGAGAGCTATTTTGAGAAAAAGAATACTTAGCTATGAGAAAATATAATATCCTATGCATAGATCAAATGCACAAAAATAATATAAGTCATAGGAATCTTCTTTGGGAAGAACATGTTTTTCTTTTGCATGAAACATAAGTCACTTGTGTTAATTCCTTTGCAATAGTTTGGAAAATTTACGGGTTTTGGTGGTTAAAATGATACATGATGTGTGTATTGTATATTTCTTAGTTTGATTTAATTGCATGGTTTAATGCATAAAAAGTTAACATTATTATTTATTTAGTTCTTATGCCCAAACGAGAAGTTGATTATTATACTTTCTTGAAAACAAATGCATGAGAACTTTGCTATGATACTTTCTTAAAAACAATTGCATGAAAACTTTGTTATGATACTTTGTTTGAAACAAATCCATAAGAAATTTATACATAGAAAGATAGAGAAACTATGTTGGGTTATTGAAAATAACTATGTGAAAAGAGCACATATGCAGAAGCATAGAAACAATAGTTGACTACATGCATGGATTTGTAGAACTATTGTGTTATATCCTTTAAAATATAAACAGAGTTTGTGTGCATAAATTAACAGTATTATGTTATATCCTGGAAAGGAAAATAAGAAATTAGTTCCAATAAATGCACTAGATTTCCTTTGCAAAATACATATATCTGCATGCAAGAAATAATGACTAACACATTAGTTTTGTTTTACATAAACACATCTTTCTGCATACAATAGATTTTGTAAATAGCTCTATCTTGGGGAAGATTCTTTTTGAAAAGGGACTTGCATTTGCATGCACGATAATGATGTCTATCATGTTAGTTTTCCCTTATAAGGGGACATGTATTTTTATGTATTATAATAATATCTACTGTATTGGAAAGATTACTTAATTACATGCACAAATAGGAATCTAAGGGGTACCTCTTTTTGAATAAGTTTTTATCTAATTACATGCATGAAAAACAAGGATAAGTTTATAGTATCTTTTAAGTGAAATGGATGGTTACAGTGGTTTCCATTGGATATGAGCGTGTGTTGATGAGAGAATGACCATAGGAACATGGTAATTAGTTTGACATACTTGATAATTACTTGTGCATATATGCACAATGTTGTTAGAAGAAGCATGTTGTGATATCATATTTACAACTCATGCATGCACATGAATAGATGTTAAAATATCACTTTTAAAGACTGATTATTTATTGATTAATACTTTATCTAATCATGTTACCAAACTCTTTTGATGAGAACAATGATAGGAAAGCATAGTGATTTGGGTAGAAGACAAATTATTTTAACATTGTGGAAGATAAGAACTAATGGTCCATGCTGATGAGTACGCATTGTAGGATGGTCCACTGATGGAACAATCATGTCACAAGCATATAGAGAGTGGTGATTTGTGGGTAAATTTTTCATCACCACCGTAAGAGATTTTAGCTAGGTATGCTATAATTTAATGATATTTCATTGTAATATTTTATAACAATGGATAAGGAATGGACACCTTTATAAGGAATTGAGTGAGGGGTAAACACCCTCACGAGCGTTTAATAATAAAATTAAATGTTTATTGGTTTTCACCCTATGGGGTTTCCATGGTATTTTATTGCTCAATGACGTGATCTCTTATTATGTCAGTTTGGTGATGTTGATTCCTTGCGTAATGTGATGTTAATAATGTCAAGTATATGATTAATTAATGTAGTTAAAGGAATCATGAAATGGATGCAAGATTGCAACATACAGTTTATGTTAATATACTACAAGAGTGGTTGTTAATCGTTATACAGCTTACTATTCCTCTACTAAAGTTAATTTATGTACTAATGAACATACTACCTAATGGTTAATGAGGAATCTATTATAGTTACTTGAATAATTACATGTGGGTTATTTGTGTAAAAAAATTCTAACTCCTTGCATTTTCATGTGAGGTTGCTGGGGTATGTTACAAGTGGTATCAGAGCTAAAGGTTCTAACACTGGTGCCTTTGGGAATTTTTAAGCAGAAATGAAATCGAGGAATACTACTAGTGAGCATCAACTAATGTATGAGTCTAACAACATACATATTGATATACGTAGTAGACTACCTTTGACATAATATGTGTGATTCATGTTTATAATTGTAATCAGTAGTAAGTAATAAAGTTTGCTGCAAAACTATGTTCATGACATTTGAATACTGGTGAGGATAAAAGACAATAAAACCTTTGTCACACTTATGAGCAATGTTGAACAGTAACTAAGGAAAGTGATAAGAAACTACGAACTTTTACAAATATGGAAATATTAATGAGACATTTAATGAACATGACTGAAGTTACAATATAATTCTTTTAATGATTGAATGCATGAATATAAAATATGGCTAATATCCTTGAATATGATGATAGAGTGTTTTAAAAGGACATTGGAAGAACCCCTTTAGATATTGAATATAAACAATGAGTTAAGCAGTGACACTTGATTGTAATAACTAATTGTTGATTAAGTCTTGTCATGGCTGCATTAAGATGGTTGGTAGCTGTGATTGGTTAGTGTTGCATTACTAACTAATAAAGCTTATATGCATGAATTTAATTTTTATTTTATTTTATTACAATTTGTAAATAGGTGATTATGGTAGTTACTTCATGTATCAGTTCGTTCATTGCAATACATTGTGGGAAATTGGAAATGATTTGGAAAGTGAATAATTATTAAATTATGCATATTTATGACTAACATTGTTGATGGGATTAAGTAGTGGTAGCTTAATGGAAACAAGAAAACCTATCAAAGTAAAACTTTGCAATGTTATTTGCAATCATAAATGAAAAAGTATAATGTTATATGATATGCCTGATTTTGTTACTTGGAAAATGAGAATGCATGCATGTATGTAAGTTACGTTTCCTATCCATCTAGATATTGTAGACTGATGTTGAGGGTTAAGTGTAAATGCATGGTGTACATGAATGTTTCTTTTGTTAATGATAATGTGCATATGGTTCATTATGTAAAGTACTATGGGAAAGAGTGCTAAAAGAGAAATTTAACATGCTAGATATTTGTGGATGGTTGTGAAAGGCCAGAAGGCCTTGGGTTGATGGCAGTTGCCTACCTAGAGGGGTTGATGGCACTTGCCTACCTGGATTGCCTCTCCCTAGAGATAAATGATCTCAGTAAGGGAAAAAAGCTTCCCAAGATGGTGAAGAGGGTAAAACACCCAAGGCAACTTTGTTGATTTGGAGCCTATTGGAGGAGGCCCACAATTCCTCATAGGCGACATGCTGTGAGAGGAATAAGAAGGATGCTTCCAAGAGGAATCTTATATTGGACCCTATGTGGTCATTGGAATTGTTGAGATGGTTGGCTAGTGGAATTCCATACTATACCTTGTATGGTCTCTTTCAAAGAAATGTCTGGATGCGAAAATGACTTGATCTGGTTGTGGAAACTAGTTCCTATGGGTTGGGAGGAGCATTATTTTACTATTGTGGTTCTCGTAGGAGCAAAACATAATTAATTATTTATGTGTGGTGTTAAAAATTAATTTTATAAGTCCACCTCGGGTAGCTCAAGTGGTGATGCCCCTAGAATGAAGTCTCACCGAAACATATATCTTGGGTTAGAATATTATGTTACCCTCCCCCCCTAGCAGGGTGAATAATGGACATCTAAACTCGAAAATCGATGAGTCTACCAAGCTTACAAAATATATATATATATATATATATAGATTTTATATATAATTGTGTAAAGTTGTTATGCTCTTAACACGAAAGGAGCTTATTTCTGAGTAAGGAGTTATCAGAATTTTATTTCCTTTATTGTATTACCTATGTTGTGAGTGTCTTAGTAGCGGCTAAGACAATTTGCACTTGGAGAATTTATTGACTATTTTGATTATTAGAGAGCGAGGTGCTCTTTGGGTATTTTAAGAAGTACTTTGTGGATGTCTTTAGCAGGAACTAAGACAATGTGCATGTGGTGTGGTGATTTATCATTTTGATGATTAGAGTGCTAGTGCTCTCTAATTACTTATAAGATTATTTTGATTTAAATATCACCTGACATTGCATAATTTATGGATTGTTAAAAGTATTTCATGTGATTGAAAATTTTGTGACTAATGTGATTGAATTTGTTAGTCATACATTACAAGTTACTTGTCATGGAGTGTTGATGGGTCATCCAATCACTATTAAAGTGGCTACGTGACAGTTATCATGATTTTCAAGAGTAATTGGTAAGTAATGGTAAGTTGATATAGAGATTTGTTTTTCTATATTATGAATTTGAGTAAGGGCCAAGTAATAGAAATTAGAACTTGCATATTTTTGCAATTATAAATGCTTAAGATTATTAATTTTTCTTATGTTATAACATTACTATTTTTGTTTATTAGAATTTAATGGAATGAAATCTTTCATTTTAAAGAGGAAGGAACCCCTTTTGTGTGGTTTATATTGTTATTTCATGAGTAAAAGCTAAAGTTCCAATGAGAGATGAACGTCGAGGACAATGCTCTCGTTAACAGATGGAATATGTAATATCCCTAATATAAATACTCATGTAAAAACTGAAGTAAAATAAAATATTCTTATTTACAATTTCGATATAGATAGAATATTATTAATAAAGTTTATCTTTAACTGTTTTAGTTAGGTTTCATTTCATGATAAACTCCCTTAATATTCTTTATTCACCTTAGATCTCTTACAGGAAATAAGGAAGATGATAAACGATGGGAGAAAAATGGGCCTGGGCATTGGGAATTAGACTTATTAATCTCATTCATTAGAGAATCACTGTAGAAGAGGTTTTCATTGGAATGATAACAAACACCAACAATGGGACTATTTTATGTGGGATTGAAAACAAACAGCAGGCAGGGGACTGACAAGAAACACCAGAGAGAAAATGATGATGTGTTGTGACTGTTCACAATGGAGATTTGCCTTGAAAACCTTGGATTCAATGGTGCCTTGTAATTGGAGGTCCCAAGGTATGACAATTTATAATGCAAAGTTGCAAATCAAGTAATGAGTATTTCAACCTTTCCAATTTCTAATTCTCTCATAATGCGTATTTCACCCTTTCCACCTTCTACTTCTCTCTTTTAATGGATGAGTACAATGTAGGAGAATATGAGGGTTTTTACTTGAATAATTTCAATATGGGTAATTTAATATATTATTACATGTGGATAATTATTGTTATTATATATTTTTATTAGTGAAGAAAATATATTACTACATGTTGTTAAAGATTGTTATTATATATTTTTAGTAAAGAAATATATATTACTACATGTAGATAAAGATTGGTATTATATATTTGCAACATTAAAAGATAAGTAACCTTGCTTGTCTTTTTATAACATTTCATATGAATTTTATGTAAGAAAATATAGGATGCATGCTCTTTTCTTAAAAATGGATTTCGTACTAGTGTATGAAATGATAACAAATCCAAGTTATTTTCTTGGAAGTGAATATAGATTAAAGAGGGTAATTTGTGAAATATATCCATGGGTGGTGAAAACGAAAAGAGAAATGTTGATTAGATTATTTTTCTTGAAAAGTGAGATTTTTTTTTCAAATGCGTATTTTTAATAACTACCTTATGTGTTTATAAGACATAAGTCTTTGTTGAACAAAATATAAGTAACTATGACCTTTTGGTTAATTAGAATAAATAAATCTTGTGGTGTTCTTGAAAATAACACAATGGTTTTTTGGTTAGTCATGGTAAAAATATTTCCATGTTGTTGATAAATACTATTTATTTAATAAATCTGTGGAAAATATTCCCATGGATTCTCATGCGTAAGAGAGCTCTATTGAAAAAAAGAATACTTAGTTATGAGAGAATATAATAACCTATGTATAGGTCAAATGTATAGAGATAATATAAGTCATATGAATCTTCTTTGAAAAGAATATGATTTTCTTGTGCTTGAAACATAAGTCAATTCTGTTAATTCCCTTGTAATAGTTTGCAAAAGTTATGCATTTTGGTGGGCTAAAAGATAAATAATTTGTGTATTGTATATTGGTTAGTTTGATTTAATTGCATGGCTTGATGCATAAAAGGTTAAAATTATTATTATTTTAGTTCTTATTATTATACTTTCTTGAAAACAAATGCATGACAACATAGTTATGATACTTTCTTGAAAACAAATGCATGAGAAATTTGTTAGGATACTTTCTTGAAAACAAATGCATAAGAATTTTGTACGTAGAAAGATAGAGAAACAATGTTGGGTTCTTGAAAATAACTATGTGATAAGAACACATATGGAGAAGCATAGAAACAATAGTTGACTACATGCATGGATTTGTAGAACTATTGTGTCATATCCTTTAAAGGAGAAACATGGATTTTTGTGCATAAAAAGGTATTATTATGTTAGATCCTAGAAAGGAAAACAAGTAATTAGTTGCAATAAATGCACTAGCTTTCCTTTGCAAAATACATATATCCACATGCAAGAAATAATGACTAACACATTAGTTTTGTTTTAGAACAATGCATGTCTTTGTGCATACAATAGATTTTGTAAACAGCTCTACCTTGGGAAAGATGCTCTTCGAAAAGGGACTTGCATTTGCATGCATGATAATGATGTCTATCATGTTAGTTTTCCCTTAGAAGGGGACATGTATTTTTATGTATTATAATAATATCTATTGTATTGGAAAGATTACTTAGTTACATGCACAAAGAAGAAGCTAAGGGGCTAGCTCCCTTTGAATAACGTTTTATCGATTTACATGCACAAAAACAAAGATAGTTGCTAGTATTCTTTCAGTGAAATGGATGGTTACAATGGTTTCCTTTGGATATGAACATGTGTTGATGTGAGAATGGTCATAGTAACATGATAATTATTTTGGCACGCTTGATAAGTATTTGTTCACACATGCACAATTTTGTAAGAGGAAGCATGTTGTCATATCATATTTAAATCTCATGTATGCACATGAATATATGTTAAAACATCGCTTTTAAAGACTGATTATTTATTGATTAATACTTTATCTAATCATGTTACCAAATCTTGTTGATGGCAACAATGATAGGAAGTGATGGTGGTTTGTGTAAAATAAAAATAATGTTTAACATTGTGGCAGATATGAACTAATGGACCATTCTGATGAGTACGAGTTCTAGGATGGTCCACTGATGGAACAATCATGCCACAAGGATATAGAGAGTGGCGATTTGTGGGTAAATGGTCCATGATGATTGTAATAGCTTTTAGCTAAGTAGGTTGTGACATAATGATATTTCATTGTAATATTTTATAATAATGGATAAGGGATGGAATCCCTTATAGGAAATTAAGTGAGGGGTGAAAACCCTCATGAGCGTTTAATAATAAAATTAAATGTTTGTTGGTTTTCACCCTACGGGGTTTCTAAAGTATATTAGTGTTCAATGATGTGATTGCTTATTATGTCAGTTTGGTGATGTTGATTCCTTGCATAATGTTATGTTGATAATGTCAAGTATGTGATTAATTAATGTGGTTAAAGGAATCATGAAATGGATGCAAGGTTACAACATATAGTTTATTTTAATATACAACACAGTGGTTATTAATGGTTGTACAACTTACTATTCCTCTACTAAAGTTACTTTAAGTACTAATGAACATCCTATCTAATTAATGAGGAATCTATAATAGTGATTTGAATAGTTACCTATGGGTAATTTGTGTAAAAAATTTCCGACTTCCTACATTTTCAAGTGAGGTTATCGGGGTATGTTACAATGGAGAAGAATAAATCATTTCCATGTAATATAATTTCATGTAATAAGCCTTGTTGAAGCAATATTTCCTCACCCGCATAGATTTTAAAGTACTGATATACATATTTATCGTGGAAAAGTTTATGTTATTAAAGTTGTCACTAGTCTTTTGAGTTTTCAGAATATTAAAATTCTCATTAAATTTAATAGGGGTTTCTTAAAAATTCCATCCTGACTAATGCTTGCGTCATGTTAAGTTTTTTTAAATAAAGGTATAAATTTGGTATAAG
>APFE030963883.1:4894-29669 GCA_000404065.3 Pinus taeda | reverse complement strand
CTTGAATGCTACATTCCTAGCCTTGATGCCAAAGACAAAGAACTCAGAAGAACCAGAAGGATTCCAACCGATAGCACTCTGCAACATTATATACAAAATACTAGCTACAATCATGGTGAATAAACTAAAACCAATATTACCAGAGTTGATATCCCAGGAGCAGACAAGGTTTGTCAAAGGTAGACAAATAATAGGTGGCATAGTGGTAGCACAAGAGGCAATTGACTCACTAAAAAATTCAAAAACCAAAGGGATGCTGATAAAATTAGACCTAGCCAAAACTTATGATAGACTTAATTGGGGATACCTCCAACAAATCCTAAAGGCATACGGCTTTGACGACAGATAGATAAACTGGGTAATGTCAATGATAACTATGCCAGCTTTGTTAGTACTAGTAAATGGGTCACCAACAGAAGCCTTCAATCCATCTAGAGGACTTAGGCAGGGTGACCCGATATCATGTTCCTGTTTATCCTCACAGCAGATGGACTAGGAGGATTGATAGAAGCTAAAGCTAATAGCAAACAACTGAAGGGATTAAGACTTTGGGGAAATGACCTACCTCTAACCCACCAACAAGTTGTTGGGTATGTTATGTTATATGGAAAGGCAACACTCAAAGAAGCAAAAAAAATAATGGAAATTCTCACAGAATTCACAGGGGCCTCTAGGATAGAGATAAGCAAAGAAAAATCGGAAATTTATTTCTTCAATACCCAAGCTTCCTCCCAAGTCTTACTGGAAAGAACCATGGGATTCAAAGTCGAGAACTTCCCTACTAAGTGCAAGCAAATAGAGTTGCAAGCAAAATAGAGTTGCTAATTGGGGTACCTTGATGGGTAAGATTCAACAGAAAATGCAAAACTAGATGTTCAAGGCGCTAAATATCCCGAGCCGTATAATCCTACGAGAATCAATGCTCCAATCCATACCAATCTATCAACTTACCAGGCCAAGCCACACCTAAAACAATCTGCTAGAAAATGGTAGATATGTTTAAAAAGTTCCTATGGCAAGGGTCTAGTAAGATAAAAAACTGGGCACTTCTATCTTGTAGTTGGCTAAGTAAATCTGTAAAAGAAGGAGGACTAGGCCTGAGAGACCCTTACATCGTGAACTAGGTAATGGGGGCAAAGTTGTGGTGGTGATGGACACAAGGAGGGGACGACCTTTGGAAAAAAATATGGGAGAGAAAATATGAGATGCCCAAGTCTCCAGAAGGAAAGCTGATAAGCCAAACCCAGAAGAAAGGCTCTGTAATTTGGAATTTGGCAAGTGCCAACAGGGATTTGACCAAGGAGCATAGCTTCTGGGAAGTAAGAGGAGGGGATAAAGTGAATTTCTAGGAAGAGGCATGGCAACAGAGAGAAAAACTCAACAACCAACCTCTACTCCAAGATATCCATCAGTTCACTAGCCAAACTGAGGGTGATATAGTACGAAACTACTGGAGCCCAGAATCTGATGGATACTGGAGAAAGTGGAAACAAAAGGAAAACTGGCCAGAAGCACTGGTAATAGCCCATTGTGAAATATATGAAAAGGAAATGACAACAAGGAAAGTAGCAATCAAAGAAGGGATGGATACTTTAAGATGGGGACATAGAATCAAATGTATGTTCACAATAGCAGAAGGATACCATCTAAAAGCAGGATAGAACGGACACCCAGAAACAAAAATGGGGAAAGCATATGGAAAACAAAAACATGGCCAAAGGTAGCATTCTCTACCTAGATCCTGAGCCATGAGAGAGCACTAACATGGGACTAGCTGAGGAAAAAAGGAATGCAAGGCCCATCGACATGCGCCCCCTGTAGAGAATAGGAAGAGACCATGGAGCGTTTAAACAATGCTTGTAAAGTTAGTGGAAACCTATGGAGACAACATTAGCAACTTTTCTAAATCAGTGATGGAGACATAAACAACATGAAAATAATGATAGAGAACTAGAGGAATAAACCTTACTAGAATACGATCCTGAATAGGGCATGGATACTCTCGATAGGATACGTTTTGTGGAATATCTGGAAACAGAAGAACCGCCTGATTTTCAAGGAGGCTGGTAGAGCAAATACAATGATATGGAACCAAATCATACATAATATCAAAGAGACCATTCTCAATGAGAGGTGGTACGACGAGGACTGGAAAACTGACCCAACAGAAACAAGAATAATGACACGCCTGCAACTAAAGCCAAGTATGATGCACAATACAGCAAGGAAACACCAAAATAATGAAACGGAGCAGGTCAATCACTACAGAAATCCTCAACAAGGGTTCATCAAGTTGAATTTCGACGAGGCTATGAAAGAAAACCCAAGCGAGGCAAGGACTGGCGGAGTATTCAAAGACGATAGGGGAACGACACTCAAAATCTACACGATGGACCGTGACAATGCCACAAACAACAAAGCAGAGCTCCATGCACTGAAAAAAGGGCTGGAAAATGCCATAAGGTAGGAATACCAAAGCTACAGGTTAAAGGAGATGTGAAAATGGTAGTGAATATAGTCAAATAGCTACAGTAAGGAACACAAGTGGAGAAAATCAATCGTAGCTAGAGAACTACCTGGTTGGTGTAGGAGATAAGTAAACTCATAAGACAGACAGCCTACATCCTTCCCACCCATCTGAGAAGGAAGGGCAATGAACCAGCAGACAACCTGGCAAATTGGGGTTGCAGGAATGGTGGAAGAACTCTGGATGCAAGTGAGGCCGAGCTAGTCCAAATGGAGGAGATGGCAAACTTAGTGCAACTCCTCGCAAAATACAAAGGAGGAGATAGAAACTCCAGATCAAGGAACGTCATAGGAAATTTAGAGAGACTGAAGAGATGCGGCCGGGAAAGGAAAGGAAGAGGACAGGTAGGGGAAAGGATAGACACAGAGAATGAAGTGAGTAGACCAGTAATCTGGAAGGTGACAGAGTAGGGCAGAGAAGGTACAACTCCCAAGAGTACAAGGGCGGTGACGGAGAAAACAACAAAGAGCAATGTAGGGTAGAGAGTAGGAGGGCGGGAAGAAGAATGATAACAAGTGGTAGGACAAGGATAGCAGGAATACGGTAAGAGCAGCCTAGAGAAAGTGTAGATAATTGAGAGGAGATGGTAGTAAGGACAGAAGGGCAGCATCCCGAGATGACGATGTAAGGATCTGTGCAGGTAATAAAGCCATACAGGTGGCAATAAAGGAAAGGGACCGGAGGGAGAGAGGAATAAAACTTAACAAAAATAAGAATAGAGACAAATGCATGCAAACGTAGATGAGAAAAGCTAGCGAGAGGGAAGGTGGCCGAAGAGCGAAGACACAGGTGGCAGATGGAAGAGGCAACAAATTGGCAATATGGTATGTAGTCCTTTCTCTCCACATCCCTGCTAGCCTCAGAATTGTTTTCAGTAGGAGAATAGAAAGTCTGATATGGGACATGCATAAGACTATAAAAAGAGATAATAGAACCTCCCGCGATAATGGCAAAACCAATTTCGTAGAGCATGTGAATTTCCAGGGCAGGGAGATCGGGTGGGAGGGTTTCGCACCTAGGAAGGGAGAGGGCCACCCTATGATAGAAGCCTATAGTATTCCACAAAAGAACATGACCCTAGCCAGCCCTGTAGGAATTGATGGGAGGGAACCAGTAGGAAAAAGGGAAGAAACCTAGCAGGAAAAAATAAAACCCAAGGATTATAGTGAACCAAGAAATCATGCAATGTTGGGGGAAGGGAACGAGAGATGGCTCTAGGAGGAAACCTATTGATAGGATAGGGAGACCCTGGGAAAGGTGGAACAAAAATCCAACCTCATCTGGGGAGGAACCCATGAGGATGATGAAAATGGAAAGGTCGAGCGCAGACTGTTGCCACAAGAGGAAAATAGGAAGAAACCCAAGGAAACACCAAACCCTTACCAAAAAAAGGACTAGGTCTAAACCCAATCTGACTAAAACCCCAAAGGTAGAAAATACAGGAAAGTGAAAGAAAACGAGAAATTGGGAAATTGTTTTCATTCAATATTACAACTTTGCTAAATGCAATGATTTTGTGATAGGTATATTAACATACCGGGGAAAGTACAGTGAATAGAACATAGAACACCAGGAAGAAGATAGTTGCAGACATGGAGGGAGCAAAATGGCCCCCAGGAGAGGAAAGAGAGTAGCAAAGACGGAAGAAGGAACAAGTGGGCTGACCAGGAAAAGAGGAAGGAAGCTAGGCAATGAACATATGAAGACAATTATTGATGCTTACATGGCAAGGAATCCGCTAGACATTAGAGCCCAGTTTGTGAGTTGGGATAGGGAACTGAATGATAGTATCAAGCACCGGGACATCCCCATGGAAGAGTGGGAAAGCATGGTGTCAAATCTCGGGAATATTCGAGGAAGGAATTCCCTATTCATGCAGACCGTAAAGTCATACTGGGTAATGAAGAATGTGGTGGCTCGGGCCATGACCCTGCATCGAGAGCAAACGACAGTTGGAGCAGAGGCATAGGAGAAGAACAAGGAAAAGGACAGAGTCAGGGCAGAATTACTCAAGGAGATAGCGAGAATTCAGATACAGACCTACATAAATAACTTGGCCCTAGGTAGAATCGAACAAACTCAGTGATCCACTTTGATATAAAAAAAAAATATTTTGATGAAATGCATTTACATGTTTAATTTTCTTTCTAGAAACAGTAATATAGACAGTCAAAACAGTGATGCTAGATGGACAGCAATAAACCTCTTTAAATTTTGGACAAGGTTTAATGCTCACAGGTGGTTATCTGGTTTCCTTCGAGCAGGTAAGCCACCTGGAGCAAATGGTTGTTAAAGTTTTTGGAAAAGAAATATAAAAAGAGGAAGAATTGCCAAGTTTACAAAAAAAATTATTAATATTAAATAATCTTAACATTAATATTGATAAATAATATTAGCAACATTTAGTATTAGCAATAATATTAATAAATTTTAATTTACAACATTATTTATTATTTTTATTATTATTGATAGATCTTGGACTTTTGTGATTGATATTGCATATGAGAATGCCTTTCATATTAATCACATTATTGGGATTTGATTGAGGTTTCAAACAAACTAATGTGGTTCATCCTCTGGACAAAAGTGGTTCGACCTTTGTCGTGAGGATGAACCACATTAATAGGTTCTAAACGTCCAACAAATCCTAATGATATGGTTAATATGAAATACATTCTTATTCTTATTATTCTTATTTATTAATTAAAAAAATCTGAATGATTAATATCTTTTAAATTAATAATGTTAAATATTAATAACATTTTTTTAATATTATTTTCTTAATATATAATATTATATTAATGATATTCATTAATATTAATTATTAATATAAATATATTTCTTCCCCTTACTTATTATTATATATATACATTAATTATGATCAATAATACTTAACAAGATTAGTTTAAGAATTATAGTTAACACATTTTTTTAATTACATATTTTTTTACGACTCATTATATTTATTAATATTAATATTAATTATAAATTTATATAGGTTTTATATTATTTATTAATATTATTTCTCATTTTCATTAATGTATTAGTTGAATTTTTTTCATTTTAAACCTTAAATACAAGTTACTGAAAAATGCACTCAGCACAAGCTATAAGTCAATTAAAAAGTGTTATTTATTATTATGTTGAATTTTCTTTAAATTTATATTGTACCCAATTAGGACTGATAAAAGATTTTTTTATTTGAATTATTTTAGAATTTAATATTTATTAAAAATATTCTTAATATTATTATAAAATGGTTACAAACAATAAAAATTTCCTTCATGCAAAACCTTTAATTTATGTTTATTATACAAATCAAATTAAACTAATCAAACTACAAACAACAAAATTTCTCCTACTCAAAAATAACAACAAAATTTCTCCTAATCCAACATAAAATAAAGGAACAACATAAAATAAACAAATTATGTAGTAATTGTTTAAGAGATCTATGTAATAATTGTTTAAGAGATCACATTTTCAAAATAAAAGATAAATAGATAGTTCTTGAGGTAATTAGTACTATGGATTGGATTTGTTTAATAATATTAATATTAATTTTTAACTTTTATATTTATTTAATTAATTTAAGAATTTTCTATGTTTAATATATAATTTTTAAAATTTCAGGTTTTTTAAGTTAGTTTAATATTATATTAAATTAATTATTATTAATTCTTAAATTATTTATAAAAATATGAATAGGATAATTAATTTATTTTTTAAATATTATTAACTTTTGAGTTATATTAATCTTAATATTATTACTTAATAACTTTAATATTATTTACTATAATTAATATTAAGATTTATATTGATAAAATAATATTAGCAACCATTTATTATTAACAATTATATTCATAATTAATTCGCAATATTATTATTTTTTATTATTATTGTTGTTGTTTGATATTAGACTTTTGTGATTCACATTTCAAATGAGAATGTCTTTCAAATTAATCACATCATTAGGATTTGGTCAAAGTTTCAAACCAACTAATGTGGTTCATCCTTAGGACAAAAGTGGTTCGATCTTTGTCTTGAAGATGAAACACATTAGTTGGTTCAAAATGTACACCAAATCCCAATGATATAATTAGTGTGAATGACATTCTCATTCTCATTCTCATTCTCATTATTATTATTAGTATTATTATATTAATATTCATATTAATTAATATTTTAATATTAAATCATTAGATAGGTTAATTATTGATAACATTTTTTAATATTAAATTATTAATGTAATTTTAATTTTTAATTTTAATTAATATTATTATTTTAATTTCATTAAATAAATAATTTTAAATATTAGTTTTAATTATTAAATTTATAATAGTAATTTTTAATCTCAATATTAACTATTAATATTAATATTAACTAATACAGTTTTGGTTTGGGGTATTTAATTGTGAATGGTCGTGGAAATGAAGTATCATTGACCGAAGTCTTAGTTTTCAAATCTTTTGCTATCCTCGATCGAGGTGAAAAGTTGGCATTATGATGAAGAGATGTAGTCCTACAAAGCTTACAAAAAATAAATATTAATTAATAAAAATACAATAATATTCATATTACTTTTAATATTATTAATATTTATAAATATTAATTATTAATGTTAATAAGCTTAAATAATATTATCATAGCTAAGCATGGTTAACCATGATCAGTGATCATGGTCACATTGTGATGAAGATTGTCTCTTGGTACAATGTCACATTATTTAAAACATGGTCATCCATGGTCAACCATGATCTAATGTTGCATTAGGACACATATTGTTTCAATATGAAAATCAACCATGGTCAACCATGGTCCAAAGTCGCATTGTGACAAATATTGTATCAATATGAAAATCAATCATTGTCAACCATGGTCCAATGTCGCATTGAGATCAACCATGGTCAACAGTGGTAAACAATGTTTATTTTAGGGTTTATACTATTTATATTAGGGTTTATATGCCTTGGGTTTATAATATAAAATCCTTTGGTTTAATATTATTCCCTTGGGTTTTAAGTATTAATTCCTTGCATTTATTAGTCCCTTGGGTTTATAATATCAATCCCTTGACTTTATTAATCTAAATGTTCATATTCCTAGGGTATAATATTATCCATAGAGTTGATAATATTAATTGTATGGTTTAATATAAATCCCTTGGGTTTATAATCATGGTCAACAATGGTCAATTATGGTCCAATGTGACATTGTGACAAAGATTGTCTCAATGTGAAAATCAACCATGTTCAACCATTGTCAACCATGGCCATTCATGGTCAACAATGGTCAACCATATTCAACCACCGTCAACCATGGTCAAATGTCACATTGTGACAAAGATTGTCTCAAAATGAAAATTATTCATGGTCAATATGAAAATCAACCATGGTCTAATGTCACAACATGACAAAGGTTGTCGCAATATCAAAATCAACCATCGTCAACCATCGTCAACTATGGTCAGCTATGGTCAATCATTATCAACCATGGTCCAACTTCACATTGTGACAAATATTGTCTCAATATGAAAATCAACCATGGTCAAGCATGGTCAACCATGGTCAATCATTGTCAATGATCACTAATAGCCATGGTCACATTGTGATAAAGATTGTCTGATGATCGCACATTATATTGTCACAACCATGGTCATCCATGTCCAACCATGGTTAACTATGGTCCAACGTCACATTGTGACTAAGATTGTCAATATGAAAATAAAACATGGTCAATCATGGTCAACCATGGTCCAACATCACATTGTGACAAATATTCTCTTAATACCAAAATCAATCATGGTCAACCATGATATAATGTCACATTATGACAAATATTGTCTCAATATGAAAAACAACCATGGTCAACCATGTTTCTTTTTGGGTTTATAATATTTATATTAAGGTTTATATACCTTCAGTTTACAATATTAATCCTTTGGGTTTTTGGGTTTTCAATATTAATCCCTTGTTTTTATTAGTGCCTTTGGTTTATAATATCAATCCCTTAGGTTTATTAATCTAAGGATTCATATTCGTGTGGTATAATATTATTCATGGGGTTTATATTAATACTAGGGTTTAATTTTGATCCCTTTGGTTTTATAATACATTATGTTTATAATATAAATTCCTTGAGTTTATAATATTAATCATATGGTTTATATTCATGTGTTTAATATTCATCCTAGGGTTTAATCTTGTTCCCTTGTTTTTAAAATCCCTTGGGTTTTTAATATTAATCTTTTGGGTTTATAATATTAATCGTAAGGTTCATGATATGAATCTTGGGGTTTAATTTCTATTTTAGGGTTTATAATATTTAGTTTAGTGTCCATATCCATTGGGCTTATATTTTAATCCTTTAGGGTTTATAATATTAAGCCCTTAGGGTCTATATCCTTGCTCAATCATGGTCAACCATTCTCAACCATTGTCCAATGTCACATTGTGACAAATATTGTCTCGATATGAAAATAAACCATGTTCAACCATCATCAACCATGGTGATTCATGGTCAACCATATTCAATCACATTCAGCCATTGTCAAATGTTGCATTGGGAAAAAGATTGCCTCAAAATGAAAATCAATGATGGTCTGTCATGGTCAATATGAAAAACAACCATGTTCAGTGATGGGCCAATGTCACATTATGAAAAAGATTGTCTCAATATCAAAATCAACCATTGTCAATCATCCTCAACCTTGGTCAACCATGGTCCAATGTCGCATTGTGACAAAGATTGTCAATATGAAAATAAACCATGTTCAACCATGGTCCAATGTCACATTGTGACAAATATTGTCAGTATGAAAATCAACCATGGTCAATCATGTTCAACCATGGTGAACCATGGTCCAACATCACATTGTAATGAAGATTCTCTTAATATAAAAATCAATCATGGTCAACCATGTTCCAACATCACATTGTGACAAATATTGTCTCAATATGAAAATCAACCATGGTCAACGATGGCCAACTATGTTTGTTTTTAATATTAATATTATAATATTAATCATAGGGTTTATAATCATATAGTTTAATATTAAGCTTATGGCTTACAATATTAATCCCTTGGGTTTATTAATTTTAGGGTATATATTCCTAAGGTTTAATATTCATCCTAGAGATTTATGTCATTCCCTTGGGTTTATAATGCACATTATGAGAAAGATTGTCTCCATATGAAAATCAACCATGTTCAACCATCATCAATCATCGTCAAACATGATAATTTATGGTCAACCAAGGTCAAAATTGACATTACAACAAAGATTGTCTCATTATCAAAATCAACCATGGTCAACCATCTTCAACCACGTCAACCATGGGCAAATGTCACATTGTGACAAAGATTGTCTCAAAATGAAAATCAATCATGGTAAATATGAAAATCAACCATGGTCAATCATGGTCTAGTGTCACATTATGACAAAGGTTGTCTCAATATGAATGTCAACCATCGACAACCATCGTCAACTATGGTCAACTATGGCAAGTCATTATTAAGCATGGTCCAAATTCGCATTATGACAAAGATTGTCTCAATATGAAAATCAACCATGGTCAATCATGGTCATTGATTACCAATAGCCATGGTCACATTGTGACAAATATTGTCTCATGGTCCCATGTCACATTTTCACAACCATGGTCATCCATGGCCAAGCATCGTCAACCATGGTCATCCATGGCCAAGCATGGTCAACCATGGGCCAACGTCACATTGTGACCAAGATTGTCAATATGAAAATCAACCATGGTCAATCATGGGAAACCACGGTCCAACGTCACATTGCGACAAATATTCTCTTAATACCAAAATCAATCATGGTCAATCATGATCCAATGTCACATTATGACAAATATTGTCTCCATATGAAAAATAATCATCGTCAACCATGTTTGTTTTTAGCTTATAATATTTACATTAGGGTTTATATATGTGGGGTTTACAATATTAATCCCTTAGTCTTTTGGGTTTTCAATATCAATCCCTTGGTCTTTTGGGTTTTCAATATTAATCCCTTGTTTTTATTACTCCCTTTGGTTTATAATATCAATCCCTTAGGTTTATTAATATAAGGGGTAATATTCCTATGGTATAATATTATTCATAGGGTTTATATTAATACGAGGGTTTAATATTGATCCCTTGGGTTTATAGTCAATTATGTTTATAATATAAATTCCTTGAGTTTATAATATTAATCATATGGTTTATATTCCTAGGGTTTAATGTTATTCCCTTGTGTTTAAAATACCTTTGGTTGTTAATATCAATCCCTTGACTTTATAATATTAATCATAAGATTCATGATATGAATCTTGGGGTTTAATGTTTGTTTTATGGTTTATAATATGATGTTAGGGTCTATATCTCTTAGGTTTATAATTTTAATTGATTAGGGTTTATAATATTAATCCCTTAGGGTGTATATCCCTTAGTTTTATAACATTAATCCCTTGGATTTAAAATTGTTCCCCTTGATTTATAATCTAGTGAGTTTATAATATTAATCCCTTTGGTTTATTAGCTCCTTGGATTTACAGTATTAATCTCTTGGTTATATAATAATAATCCAAAGGTTTATCATATTAATCTTAGGATTTAATATTAATCCTAGGGTCTAATGTTATTAGCTTGGGTTTATAATCCCTCAGGTTCTTTATATTAATCTAATGGGTTTAGTAATCCCTTGGGTTTATAATATTGATCCTAGGGTTTCTAATAATAATCATATGGTTTATATTCCAAAATGAGTCATGGTCAAGGATGATGCAATGTCACATTATGACAAATATTGTCTCAATATGAAAATCAACCATGGTCAACAATGTTTATTTTTGGGTTTATAATATTTATATTAGGGCTTATATACCTTGGTATTACAATATTAATCCTATGGGTTTTTGGGTTTTAGTATTAATCCATGGTCCAACGTCACATTGTGACAAATATTCTCTTAATACCAAAATCATTCATGGTTAACCATGATCCAAAATCACATTATGACAAACATTGTCTCAATATAAAAAATAACCATGGTCAAACATGGTCAACCATGTTTTTTTTCGGGTTTATAATATTTATATTAGGGTTTATGTACCTTGGGTTTACAATACTAATCCTTTGGTCTTTTGGGTTTTCAGTATTAACCCCTTGTTTTTATTACCCCATTTGGTTTATAATATCAATCCCTTATGTTTATTAATCTAATGGTTCATATTCCTATGGTATCATATTATTCATAGGGTTTATATTAATACCAGCATTCAATATTAATCACTTGGGTTTATAATCCATTAGGTTTATAATATAAATTCCTTGAGTTTATAATATTAATCATATGGTTTATATTCCTACGATTTAATATTCATCCTAGGGTTTAATGTTATTCCCTTATGTTTAAAATACCTTGGGGTTTTAATATTAATCCCTTGGGTTTATAATATTAATTGTCATATTTATGATATGAATCTTGGGCTTTAACGTTTCTTTTAGGGTTTCTAATATGTATGTTAGGGTCTATATCCCTCGGGGTTATAATTTTAATCCCTTTGGGTTTATAATATTAATCCCTTATTGTGTATATCCCTTAGGTTTATAAAATTAATCCCTTGGATTTAAAATTATTCCCCTTGATTTATGATCCAATGAGTTTATAATATTAATCCCTTAGGTTTATTAGTTACTTGGATTTACAGTATTAATCTCTTGGGTATATAATATTAATCCAAGAGTTTATCATATTAATCTTAGTGTTTAATATTAATCCGAGTGTCTAATGTTATTCGGCTGGGTTTATAATCCCTCGGGTTTTTAATATTAATATAACGAGTTTGGTAATTCCTTGGGTTTATAATATTGATCGTATGGCTTCTAATATTAATGATATGGTCTATATTCCAAAATCACTCATGGTTAACCATGATGCGATGTCACATTATGACAAATATTGTCTCAATATGAAAATCAACCATAGTCAACAATTTTTATTTTTGGTTTTATAATATTTATATTAGGGCTTATATACCTTGGTATTACAATATTAATCCTATTGTTTTTTGGGTTTTAGTATTAATCTATTGTCCAACATCACATTGTGACAAATATTCTCTTAATACCAAAATCATTCATGGTCAACCATGATCCAACATCGCATTA
Source organism: Pinus taeda (assembly GCA_000404065.3). Taxonomy (NCBI): domain Eukaryota; kingdom Viridiplantae; phylum Streptophyta; class Pinopsida; order Pinales; family Pinaceae; genus Pinus; species Pinus taeda. The sequence goes on along the minus strand of APFE030963883.1, from coordinate 16,966 downwards.
TGACAAACATTGTCTCAATATGAAAAACAACATGGTCAACCATGTTTGTTTTCGGGTTTATAATATTTATGTTAGGGTTTATATATCTTGAGTTTACAATATTAATCCTTTGGTCTTTTGGGCTTTCAGTATTAATCCCTTATTTTTATTACCCCCTTTGGTTTATAATATCATTTCCTTATGTTTATTAATCTAAGGGTTCATATCCCTATAGTATAATATTATTCATAGGGTTTATATTAATACGAGTGTTTAATATTGATCCCTTAGGTTTATAATTCATTAGGTTTATAATATAAATTCTGTGAGTTTTATAATATTAACTATATGGTTTTATATTCTTCGGGTTTAACATTCATCCTAGGGTTTAATGTTATTCCCTTGTGTTTAAAAACACCTTGGGTTTTTAATATTAATCCCTTGAGTTTATAATATTAACTGTAAGATTCATGATATGAATCTTGGGTTTAATGTTTATTTTAGGGTTTATAATATGTATGTTAGGGTCTATATCTCGTGGGCTTAATTTTTTTAATCCCTTAAGGTGTATATCCCTTATGTTTATAACATTAACCCCTTGGGTTTTAAAATTATTCCCCTCAATTTATAATCGAGTGAGTCTATAATATTAATCCCCTAGGATTATTAGTTCCTTGGATTTACAATATTTATCTCTTGGGTATATAATATTAATCCTAAGGTTTATCATATTAATCTTAGGGTTTAATATTAATCCTACCGTCTAATGTTATTCGTTTGGGTTTATAATCCCTCTCATTTTTAATATTAGTCTGATGAGTTTAGTAATCCTTGGGTTTATAATATTGATCCTAGGGTTTCTAATATTAATCATCTCGTTCGTATTCCACAATGAGTCATGGTCAACCATGATGCAATGTCACATTATGACAAATATTGCCTCAATATGAAAATCAACCATGGTCAACAATATTTGTTTTTGGGTTTATAATATTTATATTAGGGTTTATATACCTTGGTATTACAATATTAATCCTATGGTTTTTTGGGTTTTAGTATTAATCCCTTGTTTTTATTAGTTCCTTGGGTTTATAATATTAATCCCTTAGGTTTATTAATCTAAGGGTTCATATTCCTATGGTATAATATTATTCATAGGGTTTATATTAATGATGGGGCTTAATATTGATCCCTTGGATTTATAGTCCAATATGATTATAATATAAATTCTTTGAGTTTATAATATTAATCATATGGTTTATATTCCTAGTGTTTAATATTCATCCTAGGGTTAATGTTATTCCCTTGTATTTAAAATCCCTTTGGTTTTAATATTAATCCCTTTCGTTAATAATATTAAACGTAAGGTTCATGATATGAATCTTTGGGCTTAATGTTTATTTTAGGGTTTATAATATTTATGTTAGGGTCTATATCCCTTGGGTTTATAATATTAATCCGTTAGGATTTATACTATTAATCCCTTAGGATCTATATCCCTTAACTTTATAACATTACTCCTTTCATTTAAAAAGTATTCCCCTCAATTTATAATTGAGTCAGTTTATAATATTAATCCCTTAGGTTTATTAATTCCTTGTATTTGCATTATTAATCTCTTGGGTATACAATGTTAATCATAAGGTTTATAATATTAATCTTAGGGTTATATTCAGACGGTTTAATATTAATCCTACTTCTAATGTTAATTCCCTTCGGTTATTATTCTTCAAGTTTTTAATATTAATCATATGGTTTATATTCCTAGGGTTTAATATTGATCCTAGGGTTTCTAATATTAATCATATGGTTTATATTCTTAGGGTTTAATATTAATCCTACTGTTTATAATATTAATCCCTTGGGTTTGTTAATTAGATAGGTTTATAATGTTGATCCTAAGGTTAATAATATTAATCTTAGGGTTTAATGTTTATTTCAGGGCTTATAATATTTACCTTATGGTTTGTATCCCTTGCATTTACAATATTAATTGCTTATGTTTAATAGTATTACCATGGGTTTATAATCCCTTGGGTTTATTAGTACCTTGCATTTATTATATGAATCCTGAGGTTTTTTTAATATAAGGGTTCATATTCCTAGGGTATAATGTTATTCATAATATTTAAAATATTAATCCTATGGTTTAATTTAAATCCATTAGGCTTATATTCAATTGGGTTTATAATATAAATCCCTTCACTTTACTAATCCATTGGTTTAGAATAGTAATACCTTGGGTTTAATATTAATATTAATCTCTTGGATTTAATCCATTGGCTTATAATATTAGTTCGTTGAGTTTATTAATCCCTTTAATTTATAATACTAATAATTAGTTGGGTTCATTGATCCCTTGGGCTTTTTTTCTCCCAATGGTTTTTAATATCTTGGATTTATAATATTAATATTAGTTGGGTTCATTAATCCCTTAAGTTTATAATATTAATCCATAAGATTTTTAGTCCCTAGGTTTTGTAATATTAATCCCTTGGGTTTATTGATCTATTGTGTTAATAATCCCCCATGCTTATAATGTTAATCCTTGGGTTTATAATAATAATAATTCATTGCATTTATTGATCCCTTGGGTTTGTAATGTTAATCATGTTTCTTTATTAATCTCTTAGTTTTTAATCTTAATCCCTTGGATTTATAATATTCATCCCTTAAATTTATAGTATCAATCAATTTTTTATGATATTTATCGCTCTTATGAACCATAATTATTTATTAATTATTACTCATTATTAATAATTATTACTATAAATTACTAAATTTATAATTATTAATAATTAATTGTTAAAATTATGATTTATATTTATTAAAAATTAATTATTAATATTTATATTATGTTTATGTGATTAATAGAATTGTCACATTATTGAAATTATAAAATTAATCTCTTCGGTTTATAATATTAAAGTCTATAATGTTATGGTTTATAATACTAGTCTCAAGGTTTTTGATCCCTTGGTTTTATAATATTAATCCCTTGGGTTTATTTCCCCTAGTGTTTATAATATTAATCTTTTGGGTTTATAATATTAGAGTCTTTAACATTAGGTTTATAAAACCACATTTAGTATAAGGTTTTGAAATGTTGAATTTTTAATATTGGGGTTTATAATACTAGGTTAATATTGCATTGAATATTGGGGTTTTTAATATTGGGGCTTACAATATTGGGTTTAATATTGGGTTTTATAATTTTAGGGTTTATAAAATTAATATTAATACTAAGAATAATCCCTTAGGTTTATTAATCCTAAGAGTTTTTCCATTTAGCTTATTTTCCCTTTTGTTTATAATATTAATCCATTGACTTTATTTTTATTAATGTTAATGTTTAATGTTATTCCCTAGGGTTTATTTTCACTAAGGTTTATAATATTAATTCTTTGGATTTATCTTTCCTTTGGTTTATTAGTCCTTTGGGTTTCTTATTCTTAACCTTAGGGTTTAATATTTTTTCCCTTGTGTTTGTTTTCCCTTGAGCCTTGGGTTTATAATATTAAACCCTCGAGTTAACTTCCCCTTAAGTTATAAATAATTAATTCCTTAGATTTGGTAATATTGCATTTTTTTTTGTTTTGGATTTATATATTGCATTACTATATGATCTAAAATGTGGGCCTTAATATTAGGATATATATATTTGGTTTAATATTACTTTTAAATTTAGAAGTATAATAACTATTTAAATTAGAATGTATATGTTATGTTGGAATGGTTTATATATTTATGGTTGTGTATCAAAGATATGTTATTATATTAATAATTTAAAATATATTGATAATTATGTAATATGGTAATAAATGATATTAATCATTAAATAATGATGAAAGATAAAAAATATTATTATAATTAACTAAAATATATAATAATATATATATATATATAATATATATAGTACATTAATAGATATATTAAAAAATATTAATGTGATTGATAAATGTTATAAGATTATCAACCATATTAGTAAATGTGGTTGTGCATCTTAAGAATCTATAATCTATATAAACTTAGCATTAAATTGATTGAGATAATATCAATTCAATTACAATTTTGAAAAATACTGGGAAGAATATTATTCAAATATAAAATATAAAATTTAAAAAATAACCAAATCAATGATTTAACCTCTCACATTAACTCCTATACCTAAAAGTCCCATATATTAAAAAAAACACAATCCAATAAGGCTGGTCGTCACACTATCAAATAAACTTGAAGTAAGTTGATAAGGATGATCTTTACTATTAAATAAGAGTCAACCTTCAAATAAATTGCAGCTCTTTATGATGCATAAATTGCAGAATGTTGAAATCCGATTTCGCCAGCTCCAAATTTTTTTTGGTTAATATTAGACCAGAAAGAGTGGGTGGCAAACACAGATTAGCGTTGTCAGAACACTTACTGAAATTCTAGATTCATTTCTTGAATGTTGAAATCCAATTTCGGCAGCTCCAAATATTTTTGGTTAATATTAGACCTGAAAGAGTGGGTGGCAAACACCGATTAGCGTTGTCCAAACACTTGCTGAAATTAAAGATTCATTTCTTTTCTTAACATTTTCGTTTTTGAAATTGTAAAAAAAACCAGCTGTTGTATCACAGGCATGATATTCTAAATTATCCGCTTTTCCTTCTTCACCATTAGAATGGCAGAAGAACTGCCCGTTTTCCTGGTTGAAATTGTCAAAAACAGCTGCTGCATCAAAGGCATGATATGTTATCAGAAATAAAGTATCGATCATTTTTATTGAAGTTGAAGTAATTCTAGCTCAGTTATTTTATGGGCATTATTTCAATTATATTTTCTAATCTAATGATTAGAGGGGGTAAGAGTTAAATAATTGATCTCTTCAGATTCATACACATTTTTATTCTTGAAACCTGCTATGACATAAAATCAGTGTTTTTTTATTATTAAATTATATATAGAGTATATTTTAAAGTATTTTGATATTTTGAAGGCAAAACATATCCACTATTCCCAATTGTTTTATTTTTTAAAGTGTTTGTATTCTAAACATTATTGTTTCTTAACTTTTCAAAATTGAAACAAAACGAAGCATATAAAAAATATACTTATAATAACCAATAATATTGAAATGAATAAGCTATTTTTGGATTAAGATAATAGGTAGAAAGAAGTAATATTCACTTTCATTTTAAGATGAGGCTACTTTTTATCGGACAAAAATTCAAATAAAACAATCACAAATATTCCACAAAACAACCACAAATATTCCATAGACTCTTATTTATTTATTTAAATAATATGAAAACTTTAATTACTAGTGATTTAATCACTACATATGAGCAAATTGCTACATAATCATGGTTGGTTCTCATGTGACATCTTTGGGTGGGTGGAATGCCTTTACCCTAAATCAATACTTTACTAATTGTGTATTGGTGTAATTAACACTCTCTTGTGTTAAATTTTTATTTAAGTTCATTTCAAATGGAGCCTTGTCATCAAGTTATCATAAGCTATTTTGCACCTTACACTTCAATCCCATCACCTTCTTTAGAGAAGACACATGAAGCATTGGGTAGTTGCTAGGGTGGCCTAAGAGGAGCCAATTTATAGGTCACTTGTCTAATGCTATGAACAATATGATAGGGTTCATAGAAATTTGGTGCTAATTTTGAGGTATTTTGACTTTTATTTATGTTTATTCAATATTTATAGGGTTAAAGTTGATGAAACACACAATCCCCATATATAAACTAATGTTTGAAGTTTCTGCTTTCTTTGTTGCTTCTTTTTTTTTGATACAAAACCAACTTGTATTTTAGTATGTAGAGAATAGATTCTCTAGTTTGGAGTGTGTGATCCAGTGCCTAAACTTTTGGAAGGGTCTCATAAATATGAAGTGTTTGAAAATTGGTTTTTCCATAAAAACAGTTAAATGGGGAATGGGGTCATTTTGGTAGCTCTTTGATGTGATGTATTGTACCGCCATTCTATGAGGGGAAGCCATTGTTCCCATTGGTGTGGCTCTTTTAGAGGAATAACATTTCAAATAGGTTTCTAGGAACTTATTCACCACTTCAATTTGACCATCCTTTTGGGGGTGACATGCAATTCTCATTTTTAGTTGGGTACCCTATAGTTTAAACAACTCCTACCAAAATTTGCTAATGAAGGTAGGGTCCTAATTGGAAACAATAGAAATAGGTACGTCATTTAACTTTAAAATGTAATGAAGGAATACAATTAAGGAAAATGAAAATGGATGCAATGACACAAAAAATAGTATGTTTGGAGAGACAATTGACTACCACCATGATCGGTTGATTTGTTAAGCACCAGTGAAAATGCCACCATGAATCCATATTGATGTCATCCCATATATGTGTTGGAATTGGTAGAGGTTGAAATTAGCTTATAATATTCATTATTTCTCCCTTATTTCTTTGGCAAGTGTGATAGGTTAACATAAAATCTTGGATTTAGTTTTCATGTCCCCCCATCCTCCTCAAATTGTTGGGATAAGGAATTAGCTACAACATTGTCTTTACCTTTCTTATAAATAATCTCATAATGAGAGCCTAGCATCTTAGGGACCCATTTATCTTACTCTAGTGAGGATACCATTTTTCAAAGAAAATAATTTTAACTATAATAATTATCCTTTATTGAGGAGCATCCCTCTATGAAATATGGATTCAAGCTACATGTAGGATGGTCATCATCTCTTTTTGGAAATCATGTCTTCTTGCCTCATTCTAGATTATGTTTGCCTCATTCCAGATTTTCTTTGTAACTTAGATAGTGATGAGGCTACATTGTCATGTCCAAGAATAACACCAGAATATGACAGGGAATTGAATAAGTGACTTAACATCTAGGAATGTCTTAACATCACAACCATCACCATATATCCATGACTATGATGGGCTTACCTCATTATAAATTATATTTATATCAAATAATGCTATATTACATCATATTAAGCATATTTTTATATTGAATTATTAAAATTAAAATATATTGATTTTTATAATGTAATAATAACTAGAAGTAAATCTATATTTTGAAATTTACCATGCATTTTGATATTTAAATATGATTGAATAATATAAACAAATTATGATTTATAAAATTATTATTAAAATTAGTAATAAGATATCAATATCTTTCTCACACCAATTCACATTTCATATTCATTATCCTACGTACATTCAATAGGACCATCTGATATATTTGCTGGAAAAGAAAAAAAGAAACACAATAATTAACACAGACAAATCACATGAATTGTTTCTCTTCTCTATTGACAAACCATAAGAGTTGATACTCTTCTTTATTCATCACACAAACTTATCAATCACAATTTTAAATTCTACTTCTTTTTTTTTCTCAAACTCACTAAAATTAACTTAACTAACTCTCCTAAATGCAAGAGTAATTAAAATTTTTAACACTCCCTATCCTTAAAGATATAACTCTCTTGCCCATAGCCATAAATATTCAGAGAGGCACCGGCTCTATAAGAACCTTGAATATTTGGTCCTTTATCTCCTTGTCAGTAATGGATATGCCATCTTTGTAGTGGAAGAGGAAGTGCAAGCCCCGTGCAAGATTGAAAGTAAACTTTTTGCAAGACAGCGGCACATTATCCTCCTTCAGAAATTCCCAATTCAGTTCGCTGACAGAATGATCCAGGATGCCTTTCATATGATTTAAAGCATCTTCCCACGTACATTCAGGATTGTCTCTCAAATAACACTCTAAACTTGAAACTATCTCCCCGCGTTCCTTCTCCAGCTTCACACATAATTCAAAATGTTAAAATGATTGCCAATTCAATTTGCAATCCTTGTAATTTCAAAATTCAAATCTCCTATTAATCAAGCGAAAAAAACTAACCAAAATTCAAATCCCACTAAGTCAATTCGACAACCCAACAAAAAAAATTAATACCAAATACCTCGAAATCTGTTAGGTCATCTTTGAGTCTGATCGTCAACTCTAGGAAGTGATGGAACTGGGATGGATAGTATATTTGCTCCAGAACGTCATCTGGTAGAATTTGACCGACTAACAGAAGCGGAATCAAATTTAGGATACACATCCCTGAACTAGTCAGACCATTCTTGAAGTACTCATCAAACGACGGGACATGGCCAGCCGCCATCCATTCCGCTTCTTGCAGATAAGATTCAAGGTATCGCTTCCACTAAACATGAGGCAACAACCCATTAAATACAGTAGGCTGAAATATGTTTTGCCTCGTTGTCTGTATACATAAATGGTGCATTCCATTTTTATGGCGATTATAGATTATGGTGAATCTTATCTATAGTAGCAAGGTTAATTGTTTAACTTCATAAATGTTGATTAAATTCCAAACTAGTTGTCTTTATACATAAATGGTACATGCCATTTTTAACGGGGATTATAGATTATGGGGAATCTAATTGATAGTAGTATGGTAAAACTATTAACTAAATTTTAAAATATTTTCAAAATTTACAATAATAAATTAGGAAAAAATACATACGCCATTTTTCCTTATGTAAGCTTGCATATCCCGCCCTTGTGTTTTTTCCACTTCAGCAGCCAATTCATTCGCTGTCTTCATGAAGAACTCGAATATCTTTTTAATGTGGTCTGGAAGGCAGGCTACGAATGAAATATCCCATCTGAAAATGGCACAGAAAGTTATACCAGGCTCAGAAACCAAGAATGAATGGATCCCTGCCAATTTCTACATGATTTTCTCTACAATTTGAATTTGATCTTACCTCCTCACTCCCTCTGTGAAGATTGTGATTTCGTCCAAAGTTCCGTAAGTATCATATAGATCGTCTAGAACAGTTGCTATTGTAGAAATTTTTGTAAAGGAAATTCTGCTGGAAGAAAACTCGGGCTCGAATATGCCTGTAAGCACCCAAAAGTAAAGCTCCACATGGCGTTTCCGATAGAAAGCCACCTGAGGCAGATATGATTCTGCCCACCACCTATACATTTATGCACATAATTGACGCACTGCACACTGTTAGGCCACTAAACTGACAATCAATCGGACTGATCAGATACCGAGTCTATTTTATCCTCTTATGCTACTTGATACTTGATTTTAAGTGTGATTTTTTAGAGTTTTTGGTTGATTTTTAATTAGAATTTGGTTAAAAAATTTGTGATCAAATTTTGATTTGTATTGTTTAAACTGGTTTTTTTTTACTGTTTAATAGATACAGCACTCTCAAAAACTTCTGGGCACTTACATTATGGAGAAAATAACTGTCAAACTTGTGATTCCAATGAATCTTTGTTAAAACACTTTTCAAAAAATAGCATTGAAAAACTATTTTATTTTATATGTTGAATTTAGAGTATCCTTAAATAAATTGCAGATTTAGGTCAAGAAAAAAGTTAATTATTTGAACTCTTAACCTATATATTTTAAGAATCTATAATCTATATAAGCTTAACATTAAATTCTATTTGAGTACATATATCAATTTGATTATAGATTTTGAAAAAAAATCTGATTGCAAATTTCAAAAATATTTTAAATTTTAAAAAATAAAAACAAAATTAATGGTTTAACCTCTTACACTTACTCTTATACCTAAAGTTCCCATATATTTAAAAATAACACAATCCAATGAGGCTATTGGTCATACTATCAAATAACTGTGAACCTTGAAATAAGCTGATAAGGATCATCCTTATTATCAAATAAGAGTCAACCTTGAAATAAGTTGCAGCTCTTCATGATGCATGGATTGCAGAATGTTGAAATCCAATTTCGCGAGCTCCAAAATTTTTTGGTTAATATTAGATCTGAAATAGTGGGTGGCAAACACAGATTAGCGTGTTGTCAGAACACTTACTAAAATTCAAGATTCATTTATTTTCTTAACTTATTGAAATCAAGATCTTATTGACAAGGTCAGTACTTCAGCCATGAATGGTTTTGGTCATATATTTCGATATAGTTCCTAGCCTCCCATCTCGGCACACTGCAATACCATGGAAACTCCAATGCGTATTTCACCTGGACAACAGAAATCAGAATTGTGCTGATGACATAATTCTAAAAATATTACAGAATTTGATAAACTGAAGGTAATTTAATTGTTTGACCAGGCAATATGGTAATTTGAAAAAAAAGTGTTTATAACTTACTTCTCTGCTGAGGCTTTCCGTTACAGTCTATCCTGTTAAAACTTTGTTTAGATATTCTGTTGCAAATGTCTTTGCCTCATCCATGACTTTTTCTCCGGGAAATGAAATGTTCGAAGCTCGGAATAACGACAACATGCTTCTCACTCGTTTATCACCTTTTCCTTCTTCACCATTGGAATTGCAAAAGAACTGTCCGTTTTCATTTTTGAAATTGTCAAAAACCGCTGTTGCATCAAAGGCATGATATGTTAAAATATCAGTTTTTCCTTCTTCACCATTAGAATTGCAGAAGAACTGTCCGTTTTCATCTTTGAAATTGTCAAAAACAGCTGTGGCATAAAAGGAATGATATGTTATGAAAATTAAAGTAATACCAGCTCAGTTTTTGTATCGTCGTGATTCCGGTAATATTTTGGAATCGAATGAGCGGAGTGGGTTTAAAGAAGAGATTCATACATATTTTTGAAATTTGAAATTGACATAAACTCACCATTTTGTTTTTATTATTAAAGTATAAGTAGGGTATATTTTAAAGTAGCTAACCCTCAAAAAAAGTTCTGCAATTCTTTTATTGTAAAATTAAGCTCAGCATTTTTTAATGTTAAACTATATGTAGGGTATATTGAATGTAGCTGACCAGAAGAAACATTATATCGATGCAGTCGGAGTGCCCGAAATCCCAAAGCTGTTGAGTATAGATCTTTCATGAAGGAATCTTCTGAACCCAGTCCGATGCCCATCTCGTTCCAATATCTATTCATTATCAATGAGGTTTTAATAATCAAGAAACAAGCAACTATCACCTAGAAGCACATGCAACCAGTAAATCCTACAAATTGTAAATCAAATTCATGTATGTCTGGAAAAGCGCTTAACCTGTAAACGTGATCCATAGCTCTTTTTATTTCAGGTTGAAAATGTCGATCGATTCCCAGACAATCCATAGCATCAACGATCTGAAGAAGTTTGATTAAATCATCATCACTGCTACCTTCCTTGACACTCAAAAATTGAAGTTTGATATCTTTAATGAGCGTTTCAGCCCGTTCACGATATACAGGTGCCTGATCAAGGTGAAATTCAAAGAAAATTATTGTTTTTAGTGAATGTTAATCATCTACGATATACAGGTGCCTGATCACGGTAAAATTCAACTGGTTTTAATGAGATCATTGTGAAATTCAATTGGTTTTAAGAATGTTAATCATCATTAGTACAGAAATTCATCAATGGTATATTCTGCCAAATTAATCCATTAATTCTGAACGAACGAAAGTGAAACTGTACAGGAATAGAATGAGATTCAGTTACATACCCCATAAGACGTTGAGAGGGAATGTATGACATCATTCTCCCAAACATTGGAATGATGATCGCCTACGCGTCTTTCTGCATCACTGCTCACACTCATAGTTATTGGTCCAGCAGATTTCTTTGTCATTGCAACTGAAACAGTTGGACGTTGCCTACAGAGCGCTGAAACATAAGTCGTGGATTTGATAAACGATTTGGGGACGCCCGATCTGGAAACTAACGGCGCTATTGACACAAGAGCCATTACTACTTGTTTCTTATTGGAACTATAGGGTTTCGGTTTCCTTCCTCGGCTATGTATAGAGCTGCCCTAACCGTGCGAGCATTACATTTCCCGAAGAAAATTCCAAACAAATGGAATCTTTGAATTACTTGAATACATTATGAGATATTGCATGGTGGATTTCTGCAGCTTAGGTTAAGGTTGCAGACTCTGAGGGAAGAGGGTTTCGGTTTCCTTCCTCGGCTATGTATAGAGCTGCCCTAACCGTGCGAGCATTACATTTCCCGAAGAAAATTCCAAACAAATGGAATCTTTGAATTACTTGAATACATTATGAGATATTGCATGGTGGATTTCTGCAGCTTAGGTTAAGGTTGCAGACTCTGAGGGAAGAAATG
>APFE030963879.1:0-17129 GCA_000404065.3 Pinus taeda | reverse complement strand
ATAAAATATAAATATATTTATATTATTTATAAAAACAATATCTTAACTTAGTATTAAAAAAGAGATATACTTATATTATATATTAGATAATTGCTAGATAATTGCCTATATCCAATATAAGTGGTTAAGTTGATAGTTATATTTTCCGTCCCTTAGAAGTAGCATCAAGCTTAATGATTGCTCTACCTTTATGACATCCTTTAGCTCCCATGTCACCTTGCTTTTCTTGAAGTGTTCTCATTACACCTTGATGAAAGGTGAATACTTGATTTTTAAAACATGGTTTTTTATTATTATTAAAGATGCATGAAAGTACAATAGAACTCTCATTCCAGTTCCATCTAAATTGAAGTACAATCTATCAATCACATAATTAAAATCTTTGCACATATTTCTTAAATAAAGATACATAAAATGAATTAAGGTTTTGAAGTGCTTCATTACACTTTGATCAAAGGTGAATACTTGATTTTTAAAACATGGTTATTTAATTATTATCAAAGATACATGAAAGTACAATAGAACTCTCCTTCCAATTCCATCTAAATTGAAATCTAATCAATAATCACATAATTAAAATCTTTACACACATTTCTTAAACAAAGATACATAATTAAAATCTTTGCACATATTTCTTAAACAAAAATACATAAAATGCATTCTATACCTTAATGCTAAAAAAAATACAATCATCAAAGGTGAATACTTGATTTTTAAAACATGGTTATTTAATTATTATCAAAGATACATGAAAGTACAATAGAACTCTCCTTCCAATTCCATCTAAATTGAAATCTAATCAATAATCACATAATTAAAATCTTTACACACATTTCTTAAACAAAGATACATAATTAAAATCTTTGCACATATTTCTTAAACAAAAATACATAAAATGCATTCTATACCTTAATGCTAAAAAAAATACAATCATATATAAAAATAAGCCCACCCTCTCAAATATTTAAATGGCTCACAATTTTTTTAATTAATTATTGAGAGCCTATATGTGTTAATGAATTCCTCATCACTTTCCTCCCCATAAAAACACAATCATCAACTTTGAGCTCCCTATGATTTCTATTCATATGTGACATAACTCCTTGGGGCGTAACTTAAAGCAACTTTTAAGTTTTGGTTGATTTTGACAACATGATTTTTCATATCCTTTTGTAATTTTTGGACAAATATGTATTATCCCTCTTCATTGGAGCATTACATCTCTTTCGGCCAAATATTATCATATATATAGAGTTATCCCTCTTCATGGGAACATTACATCTCTTTCCATGTAAAGCATCATTTACACTCATCATTCCCAATGACATTGGTCATCCATTATTATATGCAAATTTTATTAAAGATAAGATTCCCACCTATATCACATACATTTGCAATATATTTTCAATGACTTAAATAACCCTTATACATATATTTACAAATCATAAATTATATTAAAATGGAATCAAGTATTTAATTCTTTGAGGTGGTGGCTCTTTTTGAAAGTTTGATGTCAACTCGTATTCCAATCTAAAACCAATGTTGTAAGTACACTATGAAAATTCACTATTTTTTTCATAAATATCTTAACAATATTCTTGTTTTTTAAGCCATATGAAAATATTTATACTATGAAACAATTGATTTTATATTGATATTGTTTGTGTCTCAAAAAATATTGTGGGTTTTTATAGACGGATAGATTGGCCATGACTTGTTCCCATGATCCTAGATTTAGCTAAAAAAGACAACAAGAAACACTTAGTAACATATAACTAACTCACCCATTAAAAGTTACATGTATTTGTGTTGTTGGGCAGTCAAAGAAAATTGTGTGCACTTATAGCATAGTAAGCCATATTGATAACCATGGAAACATAGTAGAAGTAAACATAACATAGACAAAAAAGAAAGCAAACACCATAAGAGATTATTAGTCTAATATAATTAATGGAGACTGACCATGAATTGTTCCCATTATCCCATATTTAAGTAAAAAAGACTACAAGAAACACTTAGTAACATACTAACTAACTCGCCCATTAAGAGTTACATGTATTGGTGTTGTTGGGCATTCAAAGAAAACTGTGTGCACATATATCATAGTAAGCCATATTGATAGCCATGGAAACATAGTAGAAGTAGACATAACATAGACCAAAAAGAAACCAAGTGCCATGAAATATTGCTAGTCTAATATAATGAATGGAGTGCGAGGTTGCGAACTGGATCTGGAGTCTGAATTTGACACCACGAATCGTTTGATATGAGTTAGTTTGGTGATTATGTCACCCAGGTTGTATCTGATGTCCCAGAGGATCCTTTTAATCTCCTCTTGTCTTGCAAATAATTGATAATGGTCGACTTGCTTGTCACATATGACCATGTGAAGCAAGGTCTCTAATTACTGATGCAAAGCCACTAAGTGGAGAAAGTGAAGTCTCCTTTTGTGGAATTTTCCCGAGTTCGGAGTCCATCTGAAGGTGTTGCCACTAATTTCAGAGTTGGAGTAATATGCCTGGTCGCTAAGTTCCTTGGCTTCCAAGCAAAGGATCTCATTCCTCACTTCGAGAGGGACAAAGTCAAAATGGTAAGCCATGAAATTCCAACCAAATAGACATTGGCATTGAGAGGTAGATGCTCTTGTTGCACCACCCCAATGACTAGGTTGGCGAAGCTGAGGCACAATAAGATTTTTTTTTGAAACAAACTTGAATAGGTTGGGAAAAGCACGATGAAACCAATAGTGTGGACAAACATAAGAGGTGTGAGAAAAAGTTGAACCCGAGTACTACAATGCTAGAAGGATATCAACTGAAGAGTGTAGTAACTGGCAGGATAATGACAATGATATGCTCAAAAGGCATCATCGACCATGAACTAGACAAAAAAACCTACACACCTAGGGTGGACAACTTCTCTTCAACAATGTCTTGACAAGAGGAGGTGACAGATAGAAACTCTGCAAAATAACCTTGGGAATGCTATAACCAGAAAGCTATCAAAACCAAACTGAAAATGTGCCTGAGTATTGGATACCACATACGACGACCGGGCAACTAAATGATAAACCCGCGGATCGGGTATTTGAGGGGATGCAAAAGGAAATACACTGACCAGTTCAAATGAAGGACCAGTCATTGTGTTGCGGATAAAAAGAACAAAAAACATGGGCACATGCAATAACCAACTAGAGTGCCCAACCCAAACAAAACAAGAGAGCAAGTGGAGTGACAAGAGAAGGGTAATTGGGATGGGTGTAAATAAGTTGACGAACCCACCTCAAATTTGCATAGCACTAGTGTAGATGGATTGTAGTCGAATGAAAAGAGAACATAGTATGCATGCATGGAAATGGTCTTGAAAATCCACCACCCTGAGCTGATATCCCTGTGCTTATAAAGAACCCCCATAGCATGAGGATTAAACAAACTGAAAAGATTGTTTGAAGGAGAAACAACAAAGGAGGGAAAAGTGTGTTATGACACACATATTAACACATACATTAAACACCCCAAACATGTGCACTCTTCCCTGAAATGCCTCCATTATCGAATTCACCAACTGGAAAATACGAACTAGAGGAATGTCAGACATTAGTCCCTCTCCTTCCACTTGCCTATATTTAAATTGATTTGATAAAAATCACTGAGGTTGATCATATATGCGGCGTGAATGCCACACGTAAACCAAGTTTGGACAGGTGGTGATGTCGATGCTTCTTCCCATGCTTACCTTCCTCTCAGCCACTATCTTCTCGCGCATGTCAATCATGTTAACTCACTCCCTTACTAACCATAAATACACCAATATCTCAACAATATTCACTACTTTATAAGTCCACAACTAATATAAAATGTGTTGCTTTTTTAAATTTGCACACTACTATCATGATGGTATTATATTGTCTCGCTACCTTAAAGCAATTTAGATGAATCTCATTGTAACTACCATTTTCGCTGAGGAATAACAACCATGTTAGTTGTTGATAAAAAAGCAAAAAAATAAAAACATTTACAATTTTTAAAATTTTTAAAATTTTTAGTCTTTAAAAAAGGTGTAATACCCTATTAAAAAAAATGTTGGAAGGCAGGGTTTACATTCTCCTCATTTAAACTTAAATTTCTAATAATCTTTTGGCCTATTATAATAAAGGTAAAGGTGTAGATTTTCCCATAAGTTGGATTCTTTAATAGGCATGTTTATTATTAAGCTATAATTTTCTTACTAAATTGACCTAAGCATTGTGGCATTAACCAACCTAGAGACTATGATAATAATCCAAATATAAGGTCACGACCAAGCCAAATATCAAATTGGTGTATGAGACCCCCTTGTTTGTGGGACAAAGAGCCCACCTCCATACAATGATTTGAGGTTAAAAGTGCAGATTTCCCCTATGAATTGAACTCCTTGATAAATGTGTTTTCGAACATCTCGACACTTATTAAGTTACAAGCTTCCTACTAAATGTTGACTTATAGGTTGTGACACCAACCAACCTAGAGGTTCTAATAATAATAATCATCATCATCTAATTTTAAGGTCAAAGCCAAGCCAGAGACCAAATTAGTGTATGAGAACCCCTTGTCTATGGAGCAAAGAATCCATCTCCATGAGACCTTTTTGTTTGTGGAACAAGAAACTCACCTCCATACAATGATTTGACTTCTAATACCTAAAAACACATATATACTTTACCCATCTAATTTTAAACTCATAATATTTAAAAAAAACACATACCCTTCACCATTAAAACCACTCAAACTCTACCTCACTTAATCATATTTAGACTTAAACTTCACCCAACAATCTCAACCCAATCTCAACCTAATACCAAACTCTTCCGGAATAAAAAAATAAAATAACACCTGCTCACCCAAATAAGCTCAACCTCAGCCTAGTACCAAACTCCTCCCCATCAAAAATAAAATAATGAACACATATTTCTAACCCCTACCAAACAAACTTAATACTCTCTAACCTCTCCTTAATATGACAATTGTCTTTTGGTAACCTAAATATCCAGGTTAAGAAACCTGAAGATCAATTGGTTACGTAGTTGGGCACATACCATCAATTGGTAGCAACCTGAAAGCATTGTGTTTATCATATAAATCAATGGTGCGGAGTAGAGTAGTGTGTTTGTTCGCAAGCTCATAACCTTGGGTCAAGAATCCATCATGAATAAGGATTTCTTTGTACCCTTATTTACGTGCAGGGCATTCCCCTAATCTTCAAACGCAGTTCATTGAAACTTCTGACCCCTTACTCTTGTGCTACATTGCTGTGGAAGGATGCACAATCCCACACAATCCCTCCAAGAATCTCCGATAATATTTGACAAGACGCACTAAATAATCACAAATTAATCGATGCATTCTTTGGATGGGTTTTCGAAATGAGAAAATCCCATCAGACTCTGAATCATAATGAGTAAGGTACTCACCATTAGTGGCAATAAGAAGGTATTAATCTGTCCTCGGGTTATACATTACAGAATTAGTTTCACAACCAGCACCAATTTTAATTCTGATGGCCATGTTCTTAACGCAGAACCATATGGCAATGACAGAGCGTTGCTCAAGCAAAAATCCGTTCAGGATCCCCTGGCCATTTTGCAGGATATGCAGCAGAGGGACAGCTTGGTAGACTCTGACACCTATGCTTCCATCTTACAGAGATGCAAATTCCTCCCAGAAGGCAAATTGGTCCATGCCCACATCATTCACTCTGGGTTTAAACCCAATATGTATTTAGGAAACACGCTTGTCAATATGTATACAAAGTACGGCAGCCTGGAAGATGCCCTCAGGGTTTTGGAGAAAATGCCGAGGCGGAATGCAGTCTCATGGACTGTAATTATCGCAGCTTATGCTAAGAATGGGAATAGTGAGGCCTTGAAATTGTATTACTGTATGCGGAAAACAGGTGTCCAACCCAATCAGTTCACGTTTGCCAGCGTTCTTCCTGCGTGCTGCAACTTGGGAGCTCTGGAACAGGGTAAGGAAATCCATCTAGACATAATTAAAGGTGGGTTTCTGTCAGATACCTTTGTTGGTAGTGCCCTTCTGGACATGTATGTAAAATGTGGGAATATCGAGGATGCACGCCAAGTGTTTGACGATATGCTTGAACGAGATGTTGTGGCGTGGACTTCAATGATTGCAGGATATGCACGGCATGGACTTGTGGAAGAAGCCCTTGTGTTGTTTCGGAAAATGCCTGAGCGAAATGTAGTCTCATGGACTGCGATAATTGCGGGGTGTGCTCAACACCATGCTTTTGGGAAGGCGCTGAAATTGTTCAGGAGAATGCCTGAACGAGATGTGGTTTCATGGAATGCGATGATTGCAAGATGTGCACAGAGGGGATATTCTGCAGAGGCACTGAAGCTTTTTGAAGAAATGAAAATGAGGGGTGTGATACCGGACTCAGATACCTTCTCTGGTGTTCTTCTTGCATGTACCAACTTGATAGCGCTGGAGCAGGGCAAGGAGATTCATAAAGAGATAACGATGAGAGATTTGATGTCTGATGCTTTTCTTGGGAATGCTCTTGTAGATATGTATGCAAAATGCGGAAGCATTGAAGATGCATACCAAGTGTTTGACAAATTGCCTAAACGAGATGTGGTTTCATGGACCACAATGATCTCAGGATATGCCATGCACGGGCTTGTCAAGCAGGCCATCTGCCTCTTCGAACAAATGAAAGAATCTGGCACAACCCCGGACTATGTGACCTTCATTGGTGTTCTGTCCGCTTGCAGCAATGCAGGCCTAGTGGATGCTGGTAAGCAATACTTTGATTGTATGAGTCGAGTTTATCATATGAAACCTGTAATGGAGCACTACTGCTGCATGGTTGACCTCCTTGGACGAGCTGGTCGCTTGGAAGAGGCAGTAAACTTTATCAACAAAATGCCGACAACACCCAACGCGGTCATTTGGAGTTCTCTTCTCAGTGCATGTAGAACCCATTGCAACGTAGAGTTAGGAGAGCAGGTGGCAGAGTACATTTTTGAATTGGAGCCTAGAAATCCTACACCTTATTTGCTGTTGTTAAATATTTATGCAGGAGCTGGCAGGTGGGATGACATAAATAAGGTGCGAACAATGATGAAAGACAGGGGGATAAAAAGGAAAGGAGGATGTAGCTGGATTGAAGTCAATAAGCATATGCATACATTTGTTGTAGGTGACCGGTCACACTCACAAACTCAAGAAATCTACGCAAAGTTGGAAACATTGTCAGGGCAGATGAGGGAGGCAGGGTATGTACCAGAATCAAAGTTTGTGCTGAATGATTTAGACGATGAACAAAAAAATCAAATTCTCTGCCACCATAGTGAAAAACTTGCACTTGCATTCGGGCTTATCAATACGTTCCCTGGGACTGCTATCCGGATCCTCAATAACCTTCGAGTGTGTGGTGACTGCCATTCTGCCATCAAGTTTATCTCCAAGATTGTTACAGTGGAAATCATTGTTAGGGATGCCAGTCGGTTCCATCACTTCAAGGATGGACTTTGTTCCTGTGGAGATTATTGGTGATGGTAAATGAAACAACCAGTAGACAATAGGCAACAATATTAACAAGTGTATGCATATTGCTGTATTTCTATACCCGGACCAGGTATTATAGTTTGTTTCTAAAGAAGTGTAGGGTTTGGACTATGGTGATGCAAGGATAGTTTCTGATCTAGTCTGGGAGGATCACTGATTAACTGCTATTTTATGCTGAACTCAGAAACATGATGATTAGGCGAGACATCTTTGAGAGGCACACATCAAAAGACCGGGTAAATCTTGAAATTCAAGGCAGGAACTTTTTAGATTTTAATGGGTTTCTGATGGTATATTATTGCATTTGGATCTCTCTTATGGCATACTGTTATGTAGTTGTTTGCAGGCAATGTAGGAGAATGCTGGGTTGTGGTGGCACAAATATACGAGGATAACTGTTAACCCCATTTTTCTGGTATTTTTGCATTCCATGGTTGATAAGATCTTTCCATGAATGCTTATTATTTAACTTGATAGAGAAATGTTTAAGAGTGCAATTAGAATGAGAATAAAATATGCCAGTCATGAATTAGAAAAATGTTGATTGGATTTCACATCCTTGCTACAGGGAAATACAGTAAAAGATGTGGCAATTCTGAAAGCTCAATATATTAAGTGGGGCGGTAGGCTTTTTCTCATATATTTGTTGCGCTTTGGATCTGTCATACAGCACGCTGACTAAACTTGTTCACTAAATGGGATTATACACGAGATGGCTCAATAGACCGTATGAGGGTATTTCTAGCATGATGTTTCTGGTGTGTGCATTGTATTACTTATCTATGAGGGAATGCTTATCTATTTATGTTATTTGAAAAATGGAGAACCTAAATAGAATAAAGGTTTTGTGCTGTGTTTGCAGGATTTTTAAAATACTATGAGGACTTACGATGAGTATGAACTCAGTTGATCCTTTAGTGACATGATTGTTGAGGATAATGGAACTTAAGAATGGCAAAGGGATATATTCCTTTCCAAACCCCCAAAGTTGTACCACGAGCAGGTCCACAACTAAGGATTCGTTCTACAATCAAGATCTGAGATCATGTAGCAGATAATAAAAGAGCATATGCATTTTGGTGGATGAGGTGCATGTTGGAGAATGTAACTAATTTCAGTGTTCATATTTTGTACCATCTTGTATTTTATACAAGAAAAACAAAAGAAAGAAAAAGAAAAATTATTATTATTTTTCTAGACAAGCATGTTCTTCATGCTTCTAGGTTTTTGAGTCAAAAGTATATTTTTACTGAATGTAAAAGAAAAAAAAAATTATGTAATTTTGGAACAGAAACCCTTCTAGATGCCAAGTGGGCCTACATGTCAAGTTGACCTTGTCCCAAAGGACATGTCCATTCACACCCCTCTAAACTATATAAAGAGGGAAGTTGAAGCTTATTTAAAAACACACAATTTGACAAGAGACTTTTTGAGAGAGAAATTACATTGGAAAGCGCAAATTTGCTAAGCAAGGAGGGTTGGAAGGATATGTGAAGAGAGGCCTCGACCCATAAAAGTCACCATGGCAAGCGTACAAGACAAACACCAACTTTTGGGCAAAAATAAACTCTTGAAAGGCTCACATTTCTTCCTCGATGAAGATTTAACCAAAAAACAACAAGAGGAGAGAAGGGATGAAGTGGAGAAAATTAGAACAGCAAGAAATGAAAGGAAAAGGGCATGGTTGTACAACGATAAAGCCGTTATTGCAGTGTTTGGGCCTCTGGGAAAAACAGGGCAGCAAGCTGGCAATAAAGAAAAAACGAAGAATTCAATAATAGGGACGAAAACAACAAGAGCAACATGGACGGAAAGGGGTGAAGACTCAAATTTGAGTCTTATGTGCCAAATTGCATAGCAGTCAAATCGTACCTAGGTCTACCTAAGTTTAGTTTGTTGGAATTGTAGAGGTTATCCTTGGAGGAAGGGACTTGGGTTAGGGCCTATTGCGAAAGGTAGAGACATAATTTGTCTCACGGAAACTCATGAGCATGATGGTTGCAAAACTCTTGTGTTTGACAGTTATTTGAAGTTGGTAGTTTGGAATAAGGTAGCAGAAAATGACAAAGGGTATGGGGGAATACTAGTTTTAGTGAAAGAAATAGAAAGCTGTCACATTTAGTTAATTAAAGAAGATGCAAACAAACAATATTTATGGTTGAAGATATCAAAGAATGAGAATCACATAAGAATTGCAGCATGCTATTTTGCCCCTCAAGTCTCAAAAACTTACAAAAATAAGGGGCTTGACAAGGATCCGTATGTAGCTTTAAAACAAGATTTTGCCGTGTACTCTCAAGAGGGAGAAGTTCTGTTAGTGGGAGATTTCAATGCTAGAACAACAAATAATCATGCTAGCATTCATTGTTGCAAAGAGGATAACAATCCTATTTGACTCACTGAAGAGGAGAATCCCCAATGGGTGAGGTGTTCAAAAAATGACAAAGTTAGCAATCATTTTGGAGAGGAGTTGCTTACATTGTGTGGGGCATTCAACTTAATTATTTGCAATGGTCTAGATGGATGGAAAAGGCCTGGGAACTTCACTTGCAACACATACAATGGGGCAAGTGTCGTTGACTATGTGATGTGTTCACAAAGCTTGATAGAAAAGACAGACAAAGTTAGTATTAGAGAGCATATTTGGAACTTAAAATCAGACCATAACCCAATTTATATAAGGTTATCATGGTTAGAAGAAAGGCAACATGGGAGGAAAACCCAATGCTCTTGACAATCACTATCAAAGGGCAAAATCCTTTTAACACAAGAAAATTGTACTATCTTCAAGACAATGTTAGAGAGATTAATTCAGAAGGAGAAAACTGGTTTCAAAAGCTTCAACAGTCATGAGTTAACAAATATAATTCAAAGTGCACTTGAGAAGTGCAAAAGAGCAAAAAATGGGAAATCAGAATCAAATTGTTTTCCTGTAAATGCTTGGTTTGATGAGGAATGCAAAATGGCAAGGAGACCTTGAAAAAGACAAGAAAGGAGAAAATGAATGTAAAGTTATATAAACAAATACTAAAAAGGAAAATAGATGAGTTCATGCAAACAAGGAGAGAAGAGTTAATATATTTAAGCAAGAATAATCCAAAGCTTTTCTAGCAGGAACTGCAACCAAGGAAGAGAAAAATTAAAAATAACATTACAACCAATCAATGGTTTGAATATGAAAGACAACTCTATGAGAAAGAATTTGAGGCGGAGCCCCCCCAAGATCAACACAAATTCAAAGCTCTTCACATTACAGGAGGTGGAGATTGGATTAAGAAGCTGAAAACAAGAAAGGTAAAGGACTTGGTTGAACTTCAAGCAGAGTATATAAAATGGGGAATGAACGCTCTTGCACCACACATCATGGAAATATTCAACAACATCATTCAACAAGGATTTCTAAGAGACTGGACAACTAGCCTAGCAATACCCATTTTTAAAAGTGGAGACATTAATAATCCATCCAACTATAGAACAATTATGATCAATCCTTTGTTTGCAAAGCTTTTCGGCAGCATGGTAGAAGACAAAATTAGTAAGTGGGCAAAAGTAAAAGAAAAGAGGGCAAGAGGACAAGCGAGTTTTAGGCTGAAACATTCTATAATGGATCATGGTATCACGTTGAGACACATTGTTGAAAAGGTTTGGGAGGACAAAGAAGAAGTATTTCGCTACTTTGTTGACTTCAAAAAAGCATTTGACACAATCCCTAGGGATAAGTTGTGGCGTAGAATGGAAGAACTTGAAATTCCTGTGCATTATAGAGCTGCTGTCCATAGACTTTATGAAGAATTGAAAGTCAAAATTAGAACCTCAACAAGTATTTCAAAAAGCTTTAGAAGTAACATTGGAGTCAAGCAAGGTTGCCTTCTATCCCCTACTCTTTTTGGTCTATATATTGATAAATTGGAAAAGTGGCTAAATCTGCAAGGTGGAGATGGTGTTCAGTTGAGGGAGTTTGTAATAAAGCTTCTTTTATATGCTGATGATTGTATTGATTTCTAAATTGGCCTATGGATTGCAAATGCACTTATATGCCCTTGAGAATTTTTGTAGAGCAATGGGATGCAAGTCAATACTAGCAAGACCAAAATAATGATTTTCTCTAATAAAAGGAAGAAGGGCCATCGTACTTTTTTCTTTGAAGGCAACATTCTTGAAGAAGTAAATGATTACAAGTACCTTGGGATTGATTTCAACAACAAACTCAATTGGGAGGACTGCAGAAAGAAGAGAATTTTAGGACGCTGGAAAACATTATATGCTCTTCAAAACAGTGGTAGAAAGGCAGAGTTGCAGGATTGGAAAACGATTAAAGTGCTTTTTGGACTCCTAGTTTGTTGAGTGATGCTATATGGGTGTGAATTGTGGGCTAGCAACACTCTCGTCTCAAAATGGAAACAAATTGAGAAAATAAAAAAACCGCTTGATCATGAACAAGTTCAAAATAAAAAGTTTAGTACCTTATGAGATAATGTTGAGTGAAACAGGAGCAACTCCCATTGAAGCAATTTCTATGGTGTGACTCATAAGATATCTAAAAGGAATTGAGAAAATGAGAGTAGGTAAATGGCCTAATGTTATTTTTAATGAAGGCATGAGTGAAAAAAAGAAAACATGGATGAAACAAAACTACACATGGATGCAAAAATAGAATATCTACCTCAATGCATGTCCCACAAATAGCAAGGAGCTAAAAGACTTTGTTATGGAGAAGTTTCATAAAAAGGTATGGGGAAAAGAGTTGGGTAGAAAGAAGAAATATAGGAATTCAACCCTACGGGTGATCTACAACAAAAAGAGTTCATTGGAGTTAGCATTTCGTGGAGTGCAAAGGTTCTTATTGCTCAATTAGGGGCCAACTCACATCAACTTTGGTGTGAAACAAGACTGTGGAAAATTCCTAAAGAAGCTTGGGAAGAACGAGTGTGTACATTTCACACGTCTGGGGTCGTGGAATCGAAAAAACATTTCATTTTGGAATGTGATGCATTTAAAGACATCAGAGAAATTTATGAGAACATATTAGCCTCAGTGTCTTGGCATTGTCTTTTTAGCGAGGGGATTGTTGGAAGGTTGGGTCAGCGCAGCATCAATTTGAATCGGAAAAGGATTGAATTGCAAAAAACGAAAAAGAGGGAATTAATCGACTCATAGACTATTTTTAGGCTGGTGGACCTTAAAATATCATTTTATTTCATTTCACACTTGGATGAGTTTTTATTTGAAATATCACTGCGAGGGCAAAAAAAATATGGAGAGCCAAAATCTAAAAAAGAGGATATCTTCTTGTTCTAAAACTTGTGGAAGATATATCTTGGTTTGTCTCTTGTTGCTGGTTTCTTGCTGATGAATCTGCTAGAAGGAAGCTTGGACTTGGCATCTAGAGGTGTAAGTTTTTGTGGTTATAGGTTTTGGATATCTCATTTGATCTTATTTTATAAGAAAAAAATTTCTGGGTTTTTCCCTTGGAGGGGTTTTGCCTTGGCTTGGAGCCTATATCTTGTGTTTTATTGTCTTCTGTGATCTTCATGTTTTATAGTAATTGCTTGATGAAGAAAAAAACATAATAATAAAAATGCTAATAGTCTCACTAGTAATTATCATGTAATGGAAATCTAATGATAAAATGAATAACCTCATGATTTCCAACATGGTATCAAAATTGTGGTTGAACAAGGAGGTTTGAAGATCACTAATCTTCGGTTTAAAACAATATCTCTATGGACAAACTCATTGCAAAATGACTTACTCTCCTCTATAAGAAATTAATATTTATATCTAAGTGAGTTGTTGTAGCTTGCTTTATCGATGGTTCGATCTGAAAAAGTTTGCATTGATGCACAAGATATTTATAATTGACTCAAAAACCCAAAGATTAGATACATTATGTGACTTACTCATAAAAGCTCGTATGGTTTGAAGATTGCATTATTGCTAGCTTTCTTGAAAACCTCTATGGAAACCCTTGAAGATTTAGCTCGATGTCTTGCACGACGTAATGGGCTCACATTTAACAAAAGATCATAACTAGCAATTGTCCCAAAAGGTACAAAGAGAGGCCGATAGGATTATTAAATTGGAATTGTTGAATTTTTATAGAAGAGTTAATTGGTTTGTGGGAAACTTTGGTTAATTATGAGTATAATCAAACAATACCTACACAATATATTCATAATATGAAAATAGATCACATGGATTATAATTAGTCATTGTGAATAATGATCATGGGATACATGTCATTCATGAATGATTTAATTATATACTCTACACTAATAAGCTTCAAAAAAGATAATCCATGTGGGGCTATGAAACTCCCCATTTGTTTAAATGAAAGAAAGAGAGCTTTGGATAAATTAATGTGTTGGAAATGTGATAGGAAGCGAAGTTGGATTAATTATGGGGGGAATTCATAGTTAAAGGAAAAGCTTGTTATTAATAATAGTTATAATTTCAATGGGGAGGTAGGAGCAAGGGGAGTTATTTTTTGCCTCGATAAAGAAAGGAAGACTAAATTCTTTTGGAGCATCAAGGAGGCAACAAACAATCAAGTTGAATACCTAGCATTATGGAAAAGATTGGACTTCGCATTTTTCGCCTCGATGAAGAAAGAAAAACTAAATTCACCTTGGGCATCGAAGAAACGACCAACAATCACGCTGAATATCTAGTTTAATGGAAAAGATTGAATTTAGCATACACCATAAGTATACATCAATTACAAGTCTTTGACGACTCAATAATTGTAATAAATCAACTAAGCCCAATTACAAACAGCTCCGCACAAAATTTGATCTCAACTTTGCATAAAATAAATCTTATTTGGGCCAAAATTATAAGAATAATTCTTTTCACATAGAAATATCAACACGGAAACTGACTTCTTGGCTAACCAAGGAGTGCTATTAGAACATGGTCAATTGAAAATAGATGATGGGGCCCATGAAAACAAACCAATCCCATGATCGAACAATTTAAATATTATGGTTACAAGGCTCCATATTTATAATAGCCTATAGAATGGAAGCAAAAGCATTTAATCTGAATAGACGATGTAATCATCTCCCCATGGCTTCAGTACGTAACTACCTTATGCAATGGAGGTGAATGATCAACATTGGGGATTGCAATAGCATTTGTAGACAAAACATGTTCGTCATGAACACTAGATACCAGATAGGTGGAGGCAGGCATCAACGAAACTGAAGGAAGTTACACTGAGTGGGATAAATGTAACACGTAGAAATAAGTGTGCGTTCTCCTTGGACATCTCATATAGAAATGGAGATTGTCCTTGGCATGACGAAATTTGATTTCATTATCTGCTGTAGTTTATAGCAAGTCAAATGCAATCACTGAGAAAATATAAAATAAAAATCATCTAACCTTGACCTCAACAACCAGTAAACCTATAGTAGTGGTCTTCAAGAGCTCAAAATGCTTGTTGTCTCTACAGAGCAAATACTTGTTGTGGGTGAAATCCTTTTTACCTACGTACTTTGCATATTTTCTGAACTCTGCCGATACAATTTTCTTTACTCTGCATCGCTAGGGGAAATCTTTGGATCGGGATGCTCGCAAGAATCCTGTGTATAACCTCAAAACCTGCCTTTGCATTCCCGAGAGCCTTTGGGCAGGTGCCACCAATGACATATTCTATAAATTATGGTGGCGAAGACCAAAAGCTGCGTAAAACCAGCCACCGACCAAGATTTCATTAAAGCCTTGAGAGGAAATGGATTGTTCATTAAATCTCAGGAGGATGGAGGTTAATACCAGATAATGGT
Organism: Pinus taeda; assembly: GCA_000404065.3. Classification (NCBI taxonomy): domain Eukaryota; kingdom Viridiplantae; phylum Streptophyta; class Pinopsida; order Pinales; family Pinaceae; genus Pinus; species Pinus taeda. Next base: position 1,774 of record APFE030963879.1, on the reverse strand, counting down.
AAAAGAATGGGAAAAAGCAGTAAAAATATCTTCAGAGTGACATAAAAGAATGAGAAAAAGTAGTAAAATTATATTGCCATGCGCACTAGGAGGTGAAAAGAAGGTAACTCAACCGATAGAAAACGCATTCCCACTTCAAATCCACTTCAAATCAACGGTTGAAAGTATCTCACCTAATGGAACCTAATCGAACGGAGCATGGCTTCAAAAAGGGAGCCAGATACAGACTTTTGCAGCTTGGAAGGAACACTTTTTGTTACACAAATGTTGTGATGAACTACACTTATGAGTACCTTCATGTCCAATTTTCAAACAACAAGATTTGCTGCAATTGGATGATTTGCCAAATAAAAAACATATCTCCACACATGTATGATTTTTCTTTTTGCAATCATGATTTCCTTCATGGCCTGCCAAATTTGTACATTCCTCCACTTCATTTCGAACAATACGTGCATCTCTCAGCATAGACATGGTTACCCTTACCCATACAAGAGTGATCAGAGGAATGACCTTTCTCTAAAACACATCGCCGAAAACAAACAGAACATTTGCAATCACATACAGAGAGGCCCTGTTTCAGTTCTGCAAGGGCTAAAACTGCCTCCAGCTACAACTTTTGCACATCATCATTCCCAGAAAATTGTGCAGTGTTGCAGTGAAGCCATTTTTGAACTCGATCACAGCGTCTATCAGCCAATGCCTTTATGAAGTCCTGAAATTTGGAGTGCCATAATTCATCGGTTTTGCCTTTTCTACCCAAGACGCTTTCTAGTCTTGATCTAAGATGACTCAAAATCTGATAATTCGATGTAGATTCGTCTAGAGCTGCACGCTCCAGGCCAATATCTTGCAAATCAATGAATAGATCCCCAAGTACTATTGGAGCATCCATTACCTCTTCCTGAGAGTCAAAATTCGTGAGTACCTTTTTGGTTCCAGCCATCGAAATGCATCCTGCCTTAACAGCAGAAACCAAGTTCCTGCAAAGGATAGCCACCTTCATAGCAACACGTTTCGAATCTATAGGGGTCCAATCCTTCACTGCTATCTGAGAAATAACAAGCTTCAAATCTCTCAACAAAGCATGGCCACTATTATAGCTATCCCCAACCCTTCTATTGTCGAAGCAATATGAGGAAGGCTTCCCTGGTGATATTCTTTTCGAGTAAAAGGAGCCATTGCAGCAAGCACAAACATTCCTCCATAAATTTTGGTAATAAAATTTTCCCGAGAACTTTTACAAATTTGTAGAAGCTTTTGACGGAATTCAACTTTTAATTCCTTCACATCAGAGACGTCTACTTCTTTGATAGCTATGTAAAATAGTCCTTGAAATAGATTTTTGGCATCCTTCACCAAACTCACCCCACTTTGGAAACGCTGAAATATAACTTTCGTCTCCTTGTCAAGTTTAAAATCCTGATAAGAAGCAAAGTATGGCAATTGACAAGGCTACTCATGTATGAGAAAATCAAGTGGTAAACCAGTAAAAGCAAATGAACAAGACAGCTCTAAATACAAACCTTCTTGCTGAATATTGTTAAATTACTTAGGGCGACATTTAGGACTGAGAGTAACATGTCTTCTTGCTCTGTTCTCTCAAAACTGCCTATCCCTCAAAGTCCATCAATACATAGAGGCACTCTGAATCCATTCGAACTGTCATCCACATTCCATCAGTGCATCTTCCCCTAGCTACATCGAAAAGGGAGCCAGATAGGTGGTTTAATAAGTATGATTTACCGCTACTTTGTTTGCCCATTGACGAGAC